>JAPFFP010043525.1:0-13162 GCA_026153255.1 Solanum medicagineum | reverse complement strand
TTTTCGCCTCGGCTCACCTATGTACAGTTGGGATTTGTATGTTGGAGATTTCGGAGATTTGAACTTTCTGGTGATAAATACGATATGGTGCGATTTTGGGGGTCGCCATCGTTTCCCGTCCGCTATGCATTATTTTAATATTTTAAATAAGAAAGTATTTTTGACATTATATGTAGTTGTAAAGATTTATCAATATAGTATGTCACTTTATTATGCAGTTTTTTCTATGTTTTCTTTGGGGACACGTAACTCAAATAAACTAGAAACTTCTGTGTACGTATTGATAGGATTAACTGTAAGTATCTATTGAGATAATTGATATTGATATATTGTTTTCCTTTCTATTTGCAAGATGCAAAACTTATGCTTCTATATATTTGAATTCCTTCTTCTATTTTATATTTTATGAATCATTATATTTGGTTAATGTTTGTTTAGTTTTCGTAGTAATAATATTTCTGTAGATCATTTTGACATTCTTATCACACCAGATATAGGTGAACGATTAACAGTTTAATTATTTTATCATATAATTTTATTTCTTTATCTAATTATTTAATGATGAGTAAGTAATTCAATAAAATAAGTAGAACGATCATCAATTTGAATAACTTTTTCCAATAGATTTTATGTTACTCATTATATACATATATTAATCTTATTTATATTTTATTTGAAAAAACATATACTAATTAACATGTGTTGCAATTTGTTCGAGAACTAGTTCATATAAAATCACTGAAGACTCGGGCTTATAAACTAACAAATACATAGCAAATTTTCCTTTTACTTTAACAAATACACTGCAATTTAAAGAGATCAGGAAGAGATTCCTGTTTCTACATACAAAAGTTCTTATTCTATGTAATACCCAGTAAAATTACGAAAATACTCCTAGGTGAGAGACGCTTGCAAAACGCGACTTATCAAACTCCATTGGCAAATTCGAAGCAAAAAATGCAACCAACCTAAAAAATTGTGTGGAGAAATGGTCTTGGTTGACTTTTAGATAAACCAGATCGAAAGATAAATTGTTGGTGCGAAAACACAATTCCAAAGAAGTGTGCAGCATGTACACGTCACGGAATTATACTTGGTTGTGATTCCAATATTTTCTACAAAATTAGAAAACTCGATCAGAAAATTATTGACGAAAAACCTGAAAAATGACAAAGTCCGTAATGCGGACTTGGTACGCCTAAGGGAAATTTTTCAATTTTTCGCAAGGAGCATTCTAGACTTTTTCCAAACCCCCCTAAACTTAAAACAGGATCAAAATAGATAATTTTGAGCATCAAAAGAGTTTTTACACACATCCTTAAGTCTTTCTAAACTTCTAACGACACTAGGTCTAAGGAGAAGAGAGGAAGAACGAGGGTTCAAGAGAACTAAGGATGAGTCTTGCAAAGTTGATTGTCAAACTCTATACCGGGTATGTAAGGCTAAACTAAAACATAGAATTGTCCTTCCATATGCCCATATTGATGGTTATAGAAAGATTGTGAATGTGTTGAGTCTCCATGTATGTTTCTTGAATGTTCTCTCGTAAATTATATACATTCGATGTATTTTCATTTGTTGATGATCCTCATAAACCTGATTTTACTGATTAAATAATTTTCATGAGTTATTGCATAGCCTTTATGTTATTTTATGAAAGATTGTATAGAAGAATGTCATGCCCCGAGAGGGTACCCTAGACGTAACTGACACAAAGAGACTATTGCTAGTCCCCAAGTGAACCACTTGGCCTCATCAGATTCATTTATTCATACAATCTACTATCAGCGAAAGACGTAAGGAAAATAAATAGGCTTATCATCATCCTAATATAGTCTCAACATAAAAATATCATAAAAGGCTAGTAGAATGGAACTAACTGAACAAGTCTTTACATCAACATTTGACTCTAGTCTATGAAGCCTTTATCATTATCAAGTGGTGTCGATGACAGACACATGGCTACCTCAATCAAAATAAAGCTAATAAATCTAACTCTAAGGCAAGATCAAAATAAATATAAGGGATCCACCGAGGTAAGAGAGGCTCATGAAATCAGTTGAATGTCTCCAATCCTCAACGGTGTGCCTGTTGACGATCTCCAAATCATGTATTTACATCATGAAATGATTCAGTCCTAGAGTGGGACGTCAGTACATGGAATGTACTGGTATGTAAAATAACTGAGTAAAACCAAAACAAGTAGAATAATATGACAATAACAATCAACTCAATATAGAAATCGGTCAACATGCCAAATATGTATTTAAAGAAAGAATAGAGAATAGACAATTGACCCATCACAATCCATCACCTTACACCATTACATTAACATCAGAGTACTATCAAGAGAGAACCCTATCTGGGAGTTTATATAGCCGACAATCACCCTCTATGAGCCAGAACTGATACAACGAAGAGATGTTATTGCCATATCAATCTAGTACCTTGCCAGGGTAAAGGACGAATTTGTCAGGGATCCCAAAGAAGTCTGTCAAGTCCTCTGCGAGACAAAGGAAACATCCGCTTTCACGGTTCAATCCTCTCCAACGCTGGCCATGTAGTTAATGAGTATGAGTGGGACTCATTCTTGCCCATTTTGGTGCTAATACTCCTCTCAAGACTCAAGAAAGCTCATAGTCTATCAAGGTCAGACTGTTACACAACCAATCCTCTCGCTCAAGCGGGGTTCTCATCTCATCTATCATTCTATCAACTCAAAGAGTAGAACTATTATTCAAGGTAAGGTTCAATACTCGTTTAATCCAAATAACATAAATTACATCTATTCCAGTCATCAGTACACTCATCTAGGACTTGGAAACTATTAGAAGGGAACAATTGAATAGACGGATCATCAAAGTTATGGAGACTAAGAGACTATCACGTTCTATTAATCTATCAGCATTCTCACATTCACAACCACCATCTCTGTCAATATTCTCAATCAAGGCTGTAGACTCAATCCCTATCTTCATTCATGCAATCTTTAAATAAAATAATAAGTAGGGTTTATGCAATATCTCATGAAACTATTTAATTCAAGAAAATAAGTTTTTGATGATCATCAACATATATAAAAATACATATAATAAATATAATTTCTCAAGAAAATAATTAAGAATCATGTAAGTACACTCAAGAACTTTCAATTCACTTCTAAGACTATCTATGGGATACATGGGAGAGCAATCCCATGTTTTTAGTTTAGCCTTACATACCTGCGATTGAAGAATCCTCAACTTTCTTCACGAATTTGGCCCTGGACTTGAAACCCTCCTCTCTTCTTCTTCTCCTTCTCTCAGAACATAGTTTAGACTTAGAAAAAATGGGGTTTTAAAACCCTTTCGTATGTATCTAGGCTTAAATACTCATTTAGGGACTTAAGAATATATTGGGAAGGATAAAAATGCCCTTCCAGAATTTAAAAGCAAAAAAATGGATTTTGGACACTAGTGCATGTCGCGCATCAATTCATTTGGGGGGATTTTTGCAAAAATCAGTTCCGTCAAAAACTGAAAGAAAAAAAACAAGTGTGGTTTCGCATCGTAGGCACGTCGCGCCCTGGGGGCGAAAACCTCACTATTTTGGCCCACTTTGAAAATTAATTTTTCGACCTGATTTTTTAGCAATCAGTTCGAGACCATTTTCTAACTCAATTTTTCGTGCTGATAGCAAATCCAGTCTTAGAGTTTTCATTGGAGCTTTGGAAGACGCATTGTGCGCATGATATATTTTAGGGGCATTTCGATAAATTTTCATGGGGTGTTACAAAGAACCTATGGATTGAATCTAGAACCTTGATTTGAGAATGTTGATTGTGATTGTGATGCGAGCATAATGGCAGGTTGATAGATCTTGATGGTCCTAAGAGTCCCCATATTTTAACACTAAAGATTGGTCTAATTGATCGTCCTCTTAATGATTGGTCTAGGCTCCTTCAAAATATATGATTGAGAATTGAGTTAAGTAGATGATTGATAAGCCAAAAGGCTCCATTATAATAGAACTAATGGATTGATGAGAGTCCTTATGAGACCAATTGATTTGCTTAAGTGAGATGGATTGTCTTATTAGTGTTGAGTCTTGGGAGGAGTATCAAGCACCGAAATGAGTAAGAGTAAGCCTAACTCGAACTCATTATCTACATCACCAAGCATAGGTGAGGATTGAACCGTTAAATCGAATGTTCCCTCTTGATTGGAAGTCCCAGAAATAATAGCGGACTTGATTGACCAGATACATTATGGATCTGATACGTTGTTTTACATGGCAAGTAAGGAACGATTGTGACAACATCAATGGGATTGTTGTACAATTACTAGCTCATAAGTGATTGTTATCAGATAAGAAAAACTCAAAATAGGTCATATACTGATGGTACTCTAATTGGATTTGACGGGATTGGATTAGTATTGATTGGTCATTGTCTAATCTTTATTCTTTCTTTGGATAGACATTTGACATTCTGATTGAGTATTTTTTGAGTTGATGTTATTCTATACTATTTTACCTATATTTATTTCATTCAGTCATTTTACATACTCGTACATTCTATCGACTAACATCCATTTGGATTACATCATGACTGCATCATTTCATGATGCAATGATAGTGCTAGATATCATCAACATGTACTCCGTTGAAGATCTATTCCACACATCAGCTGATTGGTGAGTCCTCCTAGACTTTAGAGAATGCACATGAACTGTTTTGTCTATCTTTTCAGAGTTAAACTTTAGATTAGCTTTATTTTGATTTGAGGTAGCCAAAGGTTTGTCATTGGCACTAATGAAGAGTTGATAAAGGCTTCATAGACTAGAGTTTGATTTATCGTGAGTTGAATATTTATTTTGGGCTACTTTCTTTCTTACTAGCCATTGAGTTGATTTGATCATTTACTTATTGAGATTGTCCATCTATTTACTATCGTTAGTCTTCTACTGATATGTTGAGAATGGATTTAATGAATGTGATGAGGCAAAGTGGTTCGCTTGGGGAGTAGCAATAGTTCGAGAGTGTTAGTCATGTCCAAGGTAACCTCTCGGGGCGTGGGAAACTTGGTATCACAGAACAGAGTTTAATAGTCCCAGGGAGTCTATGAAGCCGTGTCTAGTAGATTTTTTTTATATAGATGTGTTGTGCACCACACTTTATAAGAAGAAGGCTATAGGACATTAGGAATGGTTACACTTCTCTCATATTCTGATTCGTGCGATAGAGTTAAAACTTTATGAAAGCTCTCTTCTAGTTCGTGCATTGTGCATTTGTAGAATTATGATCATGCCTCCTGGAAGATCTGTTAGAGGAAGAGGGCATCTTGCCAGATAGAATGTTAACCGACCTGAGCCCCAGGATCAAGAGGAACTCATAGGCCTTGCTGTCCCTGAACAACCACCACAAGCTGAAATCTCGAATGATGAGCTTCACCAGGCTATCCATACTTTAGCCCGAGCTGTGATAGCACCAAATACTAGATAAGAAGTGGGAAGATAAGATGTGCATATATCTAGAGTCTGTGAGTTCTTCAGGAAGAACCCGCCTAAGTTCACATGGTCTACACCTAATGATGATCTTGAGAATTACATCGATGAGCTTCAGAAAGTGTTTCAGGCGATACATGTGGCTAATGTTGATAGAGTTGAGTTGGTAGCCTACTTTCTCAAAGGTGTAGCCAGGTTATGGCTTGATCAATAGAAGAAGGGTAGAGGAGAGGGAGCCCCAGTGCTGACTTGGACAATGTTCGAGGAAGCTTTCTTTGGGCGTTTCTTTCAGAGAGAAATGAGGGAGGCCAAGATAAGACAAGTCTTGAATTTGAAATAGGGCTCAATGATTGTGCAAGAGTATGGGCTCAAATTCACCCAGTTGTCTTGCTATGCTCCAGATATAGTTGCAGATATGAAAGGGAGAATAAAGTTTTATGTTGATGGGTTGAACAAATGGCCAGAGAAAGATGGGTGGGAAATATTAGGAGGTTGATGACCTATGTACAACAAACTGATGAGGAGAGGCAGCAATACAAGGAAGAGTATAGAAATAAAAGGACCAAAACATCCATCCATGATGATGAGAAGAGAGGGAATGGGAATGGTAGTAGGTCTTAGTTAGGGCCAGCACCATCATATATTAGTGCACCTATGCCTAAACACAGGAATGAACAGAGGTCTCAGAATTTTGAAGCACAGGGATCTCAGTTACAGGCTAGTGTGGCTCAAGGTTCACAGGGTAAGCGACCATGTGGTAAGTGCGGCAAGTTGCACTTAGGAAAATATCAGGAAGAAAGTGATGCATATTACAAGTGTGGCCAACTGTGTCACTTTCAGAAGGATTGTCTAAGGTGGGTTAATAAGGCTCAGTCTTCTGTACTAGCCCCACCATCTAGAGGAAACAAAAAAGCTGTTACGTTAAACACAAATAGAGCTACAAACTGGTTGTATGCCATGGGCAGTCCCCAAGATCAGGAGAGCTCTCTAGATGTTGTGATGGGTATAATTTGGTGTCTTTGCACTTGATTGCTATGTTTTGATGGACCCTAGTGCCACATTTTTGTTTGTGTCTCCTTATATGGCTAGTAGTTTGATAGAACTCCTGAGTGTATTATTGAACCTTTTGATATTTCTACTCTGGTTTGTGAGTCTACTCCAGTTGAAAGAATATATAGACACTATATAGAGTCTATCAATCATAAGGATACTCTTGTTGATTTGAGTGAGTTAGAGATGATTAATTTTGACATGATCCTTGGCATGGATTGGCTTCACGCCTGCTATACCTCCAATGGTGTAGGACCTGAACCGTTAAGTTTAAATTCCCAAACGAACTGGTCCTAAAGTGGAAGGGTGAATCTATTGCACCTAAAAGGAAGCTTATTTCCTACCTTAGGGCTGGAAAACTACTCTCTAAATATTGTATCTATCACCTTGTGCGAGTCAAGTATGACGATATTGAGCCCCCTACTCTTGAGTTAGTCCCAATTACGAATGCATTCCCTTAAGTATTTCCTGAGGATTTGCATGGAGTCACTCCTGATAAGAAGATTAACTTCAGGATTAATATTCTCCCTAATACTCAACTTATCTTGATTCTACCCTATAGAGTGGTCCTCACTGTGTTGAAAGAATTGAAAGAGCAATTAAGAGACTTGCTAGAGAAGAGTTTTATTAGGTAGAGTGTTTATCCTTAGGGTGTTCCTGTCCTATTCATGCTAAAGAAAGATGGGTCTCTCAGGATGTGCATTGATTATAGGCAATTGAACAAGGTCACGATAAAGAATAAATATCTTCTCCCTAAGATGGATAATCTATTTGACCAACTTCAGGTTGCCTCTAGCTTCTCAAAGATAAACTTCGGATCTGGTTACCATCAGTTGAAGGTAAGGGAATCTGACATCCTGAAAACAACCTTTCGGACCCATTATGGCTATTTTGAGTTCTTGGTCATGTCCTTTGGATTAACTAATGAGCCTGCAGCCTTTATGATATTTGATGGATAGAGTTTTTAGACAGAACCTAGATATGTTTGTGATTGTATTTATCGACAACATTTTTTTGTATTCGAGAGATGAGAAGGAGCATGCCAATCACCTCAGGATAGTTCTCCAAACTCTCAAAGACCATGAGCTGTATGTGAAATTCTCAAAGTGTGAATTCTGACTCAAGTTTGTGGCTTTTCTAGGCCATATTGTCTCGGGCGATGGTATTCGAGTAGACACCCAAAATATTGAGGCGGTTAGGAATTGGCCCAGACCAACTTCTCTGATCGATATAAGAAGTTTCTTGCGTTTGGCAGGCTACTATCGCAGATTTGTTGAAGGATTTTCTTCCGTATCCTCACCATTGACTAAATTGACTCAAAAGAAGGTCAAGTTTCAGTGGTCCGATGAATGTAAGAAGAGTTTCCAAGAGTTAAAAACAAGATTGACTACTACACCAATTTTAACCTTGTCTGATGGAACATAGGATTTTGTGACATATTGTGGTGCATCAAGAGTGGAATTGGGTGGTGTGCTTATACAGAGGGGAAAGGTTATAACTTATGTTTCTAGAAACCTTAAGGTTCATGAGAGGAACTACCCAACCCATGATCTTGAGTTTGAAATAGTGGTGTTTGCACTTAAGATTTGGTGCCACTACTTACATGGAGTACATGTGGATATGTTTACTAACCACAAGAGCCTATAGTACCTCTTCAGTCAGAATAAGCTTAACCAACGGTAGAGGAGATGGTTGTAGTTGTTCAAGGACTATAACATTGTTGTGAATGCTCTTAGCAAGTTGTCAATAGATAGTACGACCCATGTTGAGGAAAGGAAGAAAGAGTTGGCCAAGGAAGTGCGTAGATTGGCCTGATTGATAGTTCAACTCAAAGAGAATGATGAAGAAGGAGTCAATGTTCAGAATGGGTGCTTCATCTTTAGTAGCGAAGGTGAAAAAAAAAAGGCAAGACCAAGATCCTGTTCTACTTCAGTTAAAGTAAGTTATCCATACATAAAAGGTGATGATTATCTCCAAAGGGGGAGATGGTGTGTTGAGATACCAAAACAGATTGTACGTATCAAGTGTTGATGGTGTTCGAGATAAAATTATGGCTGAAGCCCATAGCGCTGGATATTCTATTCATACTGGCTCTACCAAGATGTACCATGACTTGAGGGAAGTCTATTGGTGTAGTGGAATGGAGAGGTATATTGCTGAGTTTGTTTCCAAGTGCCTGAATTGTCAACAAGTTAAAGTTGAGTATCAAAGCCCATGTGGATTACCTCAAAACTTTGGTTTCGAATGGAAGTAGGAGATGATCAATATTGACTTCATTACTAGTCTATTGAGGTTTCTAATGGAACATGACTTGATATGGGTAATTGTGGATAGAGTAACTAAATTAGGTCACCTCTTAGCGGTTAGGACAACCGACATTATAGATGAGTATGTTCAAGTTGTACATCCGTGAGATTATGAGGTTGTATGGAGTTCCCTTGTCCATCATCTCGGACAGAGGAGCTCAATTCACATCCCAATTTTAGAGATATTTTCAGCAAAAACTAGGTTCAAAGATGAATCTAAGTACTGCCTTTCACCCAAGACAAACGGCCAAGCTGGACGTACAATTCAGAAATTGGAGAACATGTTGAGGGCTTGTGTCCTTGACTTTAAGGATAATCATGGGATGATCACTTACCTTTGATTGAGTTTACATATGACATATTTACCATGCAAGTATTCAAATGGCTCCCTATGAGGCTTTGTGAGAGAGAAGATGTATATCACTAATTGGGTGAATTGAGGTAAGAGAAGCCGAGTTGATTGGCCCCGATTTGGTCCATCAGTTGATGGAGAAGGTGAAGGTTATTAAAGAAAGATTGAAGACTGCACAAAGTTGTCAGAAATCCTACGCTGATCTGAAAAGGATAGACTTAGAGTTTGTGCTGAATGATTAAGTATACTTGAAAGTGTCACCCATGAAGGGTGTCAACAGATTTAGGGAAAAAAGATGTAACTAAGTCCTTGCTATATTGGGCCCTATCAGATTATAGAGGATTGAGAAAGTTACTTATCAGTTAGAGTTATCTTCTGAGTTAGATGCAATTCATCCGATCTCTCATGTCTCGATGTTGAAGAAATGCTTTGTGAAATCCTTCATTGTGAGTGCCCATTGATAGTATTGAGTGAAGGATAGCTTGTCCTATGAAGAGGTTCCAGTTCAAATCCTTGATCGTCAGGTTCACAAATTCAGAACCAAAAAGATAGACTCAGTAAAAGTCCTGTGGAGAAAAATTAGTTGAGGAAGCGACATTAGAACCTGAGGAAGATATGAAAGACAAATACCCACTTCTATTCATACCTAATAACGAAAATGTTGACAGTAGCATCCTTACTCTTGATTTGAATTGATTTGTCTATCCGTGAGTTGATTTGCCTATTCTTGAGTCTGAGCAGTGATTCTAGATTGTTGATCGGTCGATAGTTTGAATGATTGTCAAGAGGAGTCTTGATTGTTATTCATGTCTTGATGTTCATCTTTACTCTTTATTCTAAGATGAATGATTCCAAGGGGGAGATAATGTCACACCTAGTAAAATTATCAGGATACCCCTAGATGAGAGACACTTGCATAACGCGTCTTCCCGAACTCCGTTGGCAAATCCGAGGCCAGAAATGTGATCAGCATGAACAATTGTGTGGGGCAATGGTCTTGGTTGATATTTAGAGCAACCGGATCGAAAGATAAGTTTTCGATGGAAAAATGTAATTCTAGAGAAGTGCGCGATATGTTAGAATTGTGGACTTGTCATGGATTTACACTTGATTGTGATCCCTATATTTTCTATGAGATTAGAAAACTCGATTAGAAAGTTTTTGATGAAAAACCCAAAAAATGACAAAGTCTGCAATGCGGACTTGGTACATCGAAAAGAAAACCTTCAGTTTATAATGAGGGGAAATCCAAAATTTTCTCAAACCTTCCTAAACTTAAAACACAGTCAAATTAGGTCGTTATGAGAGTAAAAAGGGTTTTTAACACCCATTTTTAAGCCTTTCCAAACTTCTAACAATGACTAGGGCTAAGAAGAAGAGAGAAAGAACGAGTGTTCAAGAGAACTAAGATGCATTTTTGCAAGTTGATTGTCAAACTTCATACTAGGTATGTAAGGCTAAAATAAAACACAAAATTGTCCTTCTATGTGCCCCTACTGATGGTGATAGAAAGATTGTGAATGTATTGAGTCCCTATGCATGTTTCTTGAATGTTTTCTCATAAATTATATACATTCTATGTATTTTAATATGTCGATAGTCATCATAAACCTAATTTTACTAAGTAAATACTTTTCATAAGTTACTACATAAACCCTAGATGTTATTTTATAAAAGATTGCATGAAAGAACCTAGGGATTGAGTCTAGAACCTTGATTTGAGAAAGTTAATTGTGATTGTAATGTGAGCATGATGATAGACAGATAGAACTTGATGGTCTTAAGAGTCCCTATAATTGAACTCTAAATATTGGTCTAATTGATGGTCTTCTTAATCATTGGTCTAAGCTCCCTTGAAAGATATGATTGAGAATTGAGTTGAGCAGATGATTGATAAGCTGAAAGGCCCAATTGTGATAAAACTGATGGATGATGAGAGTCTGTATGAGACCAATTGGTATACTTGATTGATATGGATTGTCTTATTAGTGTTAAGTCTAGGGAGGAGTATCGAGCACCAAAATGAGTAAAATAAGCCCAACTCGAACTCTTTAACTACATCACCAAGCGTAGGTGAGGATTAAACCATTAAATCGAATATTCTCTCTTGATCGGAAGTCCCTAAAATAATAGCGGACTTGATTGATCAGATACATTATGGATCTGATTTGTTCTTTACCTAGAACGTACGAAACGACTATGGCAACATCAGCAGGGTTGTTGTACGATCACTGGCTCATAAGTGAATGCTGCCAGATAAAAAAAACTCCCAATAGGCCCTATACTAATAGTACTCTTATTAGATTTAATGGGATTGGATTAGTATTGATTGGTCATTGTCTACTCTTTATTCTTACTTTAGATAAACATTTGACATTTCTATTAAGTATTTTCTATGTTGATGTTATTCTGTATTACTCTACCTATATTTATTTCATTCAGCCATTTTACATAGTCGTACATTTCATCACTGACATCCATTTAGATTAGATCCTTTCATGATGCATAGACAGGTACTAGAGATCATCAACAGGCACTCCGTTGAAGATGTATTCCCCACATCAACTGATTGGTGAGTCCTCCTTGACTTTGGAGGACGCACATGATTTGTTTCACCTAGCTTTTTTAGAGTTATACTTTAGATTAGATTTATTTTAATTTTAGGTAGACATAGGTTAGTCATTGGCACCATTGAAAAGTTGATAGAGACTTCATAAACTAGAGTTTGATTTGTCATGAATTGAATATTTATTTTGGGCTAGTTCCTTTCTTACTAGTCTTATTGAGTTGATTTGATTATTTACTTATTGAGATTGTCTGTCCATTTACTGTCTTTAGTCTTCCTCCAATATGTCGAATATGGATTAAATGAATGTGATGAGGTCAAGTGGTTCATTTGGGGACTACCAATAGTCTTTGAGTACCGGCCATATCCAAGATACCCTCCGAGGGCATGACATTCTTGGACTCAAGACACGAGTTTCTTCATACAACTCCGACGGGACACACTTAAGTACTTGTGCAAAATTGAAAATGTAATATAATTGGCATAGGTAATCAAATGACATACAATAGTAGCTGGTCAAAATTCCACCTAATGCCAACTACTTACAAGCCGGAGCCTAATCTTCTTTAGTGTTGAAAGAGCATTTTCGATGCTAATTCTTGCATTGGGTGTCACAAAACTTAGAATTCAGAATTTTGATGATGAAAGATCATTTTAGATGCCAATTCTACCTATGGGAATTTAGAAAACTTTTTTAGAAAAAAATAAAGGTTCAACACAGTTTTTCCTTCATTTATCATATATCAAACCCATACACATATATAGCTATATAAGTTTTCCAAAAAGTAAGTAAAATACTATACCTAACCAACTACTATTGTACTTTCTTACAAAACTTATTCCATAAAATTAGAATTACCATTCCTTTCAAATTAAGGAAAATATTCAAAACGGAATTACTAAACTAAAGATTATCTAGAAAAATCTCATTTTCTAACACCCCTCCTTGAGATTTTTCTTTAATACTCCTTGTTTAGACCTTAAGAACTTCAAAATTTTCTTTTAGAAGAGTCTTGGTCATAATGTTTGCAATCTACTGATCTGAGCTGCAATGAACAAGCTTAACACCACCATCCTTCTCTGCTTGCCTGATAGCATGAAACTTCAAATTTATATGCTTACTATGACCATGTTGTACTGGATGTTTGGCGATAGATATTGATGACTTGTTGGCAACCTTAATGACAGCAGCTTCAATGTCATTTTGCTCGAAATCATATAGAACTTTTCTCAATCATAGAGCCTGATTAGTTGCACCAACAACAACAATATATTTTGCTTCTGCAGAAGATTGAGCTACCACCTCTTCTTTCTTTGAGTTCCATGAAAACATGCTTAAACTAAGTGTAAAAGCATATCTACAAGTTCTTTTCATATCATCAATGCTTCCTGCCAAATCACTATC
>JAPFFP010043524.1:0-13163 GCA_026153255.1 Solanum medicagineum | reverse complement strand
ACATCCGACCCCCCCTTACCCCGCAATGGGCGGGAGCCTTTGAGGCATTGGGGTAATGTTGTTGTTGTTGTTGTTACTATGAGTTAATCTTTGTCTATTGAGACTATACATGATTCAAACTATGAAATCTACGAACTATTATGAAGTTTTGATTTGATTTGCACGTTACCCATGATGGATTTTTACCATGATATTGGTGGGTTGATTTACATGACTTTAAGATGCATTGATTCACTATTTCATGATCTATGCTATTGCATTTTGCATGATTTGAACATGTATTCATATATGTCCACCACGTGCTTGATAAAATATCATGATAAGAATTTTCAAGTTTTCCTATGACCTATTGCATGATTTTTACAAGTCTCAATTGTTGATGAGTTATTGAGTACTTATGCTAAGCTTGATGCTCTTGTAAATTGTGAAGAGTACTAGGAGGGGTTATGAACTATGTTATATGGCTTACCCTCTAGTACAAGGCCAATTTCTACATGTAGGGGTTATGAACTACCTTACCCTTATATACGATTTAATGTTATGTAATATCTTATATTCATATGAAGGGGTTATGAACTACGTGGTACGCTCACCCTCATATGTGATTCAATGTTATGTATTATCTCATGCTTACAAGTTATGACATATGTTACTTCTCTACCCTCATGTACTATCAATTACCTACTAAAAGGGGTTATGACCTCTGTTATATCCCTCACCCTCTAG
Source organism: Solanum medicagineum (assembly GCA_026153255.1). Classification (NCBI taxonomy): domain Eukaryota; kingdom Viridiplantae; phylum Streptophyta; class Magnoliopsida; order Solanales; family Solanaceae; genus Solanum; species Solanum medicagineum. The sequence continues at coordinate 12,437 of JAPFFP010043524.1, read as the reverse complement.
TACAAGGTAGTTGGATGATCTACTCATGTTACTTTATGGTGTTAAACAAGATATGCAAGTACAGTTATTCTTAAGAATGTTTCATCCTACGCATTAATTATACATGGCATATTAAGCTTGTGTTCATTGAATATGACTAAGCATCTTTTTATTTTGACTTATGATTCTTGTTGCATTGCATCCCGCATACTTAGTACATTCAAATGTACTAATGCATACTTTATGCCTATATGATATCACCATATAGGGACCGGAGGTCCATTTGATCATCCTCCTCCTCCACGTGGCTAGTTGGTTCTTGTGAAGAAGCTAGTTGGTGAGTCCTCAATTCCAAGGGCGGTAGCTATTCTCATTCATGCTTTATAGATTCTCTATCTTATGTTGGATACTTGTTAAATGAGGGTAAGCCTGGAGAGTGTCTTGGCCTCCGCAATGGTTTGTCTATGATTTTGGAGGTTGACTCTTCTTACGCTATTATTACTATGAATGGTTTCCCTTAGTCCCTTTTTCTTTTTCATTTATTTGACTCTTATGTTTGTTTAATTTGCTTCTGTAACCAAGGATTGTACACGATATACTAAGAGGCTTGTTTGGGGTTCCTTCAGGTTCCCCATTCGTCGTGTCACGTCTAGGCCTTAGATTTGGGTCGTGACACAAATGATATAATTGGAGATATTAAATCAGTATACGAAATTTAGATTTCTTACCAACAAGCATGGTGTGCGAAGGTACGTGCTATTGAAATGTTAAGGGGTAAACCTATAGAGGGATACAGGTAAATGCCTAGATACATATATATGTTAAACAAAGTCTATCCAAACTCATATATAAGAATGCATAAGCCAGACAATAATGAATTTATGTATCTGTTTATAACATTGAGAACCTTTATTAAAGGATTTGATTTCTGCAGATCAGTTGTTGTGGTTGATGCTGCTCATCTTAGTGAAGCTTATAAGGGAATATTTTTATCAGCAGCTCGATGGGGCAGGTAGTTTATTTGTTATTGATCCTTTTCTGCTTAACATAAGAACATGTGAATATAAAAGTTCTTGATTCATATATTATTGATTCTTATGAACTAGGTTGTATGCTCCCATTGGCTTATGGAGTGGTGGAAACTAAGAATGATTGTTCTTGGATATGATTCCTACTACAATTCAAAAACACATTTGGCGAGTGGGAAAAAAATGTGTTGTATCAGATAGGAACAAAAGTATCATGAAGAGTGTAAGTATTGTGTATCCAAATGTTCCTCATTATGCATTTATATGGCATCTTTGGAAGAATGTATGTACAAACTTCAAAAAGAGTAAGATAAGACTAAGTAATTTATTCTATTCGATGGCAAACACGTATAGAAGAAAGGATTTTGATAAATTGATTGCTAAAGTTGATAAAGTTGATCACAGGGTAAAAGTGTATTTTGAGAGTGCTGGGTATGAGAAGTGGTCCAGAATTCATGCAACAGTAAACAGGGAGAGAATGATGCCATCTAACATTGTTGAATGTATCAATGGGTGTCTTGTTAAGGCACGACAACTACCTATAAAAATTGTTTGGAAGAAGTTAGAATGTTATTTGGAAATTGGCATTGTAAAAATAGAAAAATTGCCTCATACACAGAAGAAACTTTAGGGAGAAGATTCGAAGAGATTTTGATTCTAAATGCATCTAAATGTTCAAGAATGAAGGTATGTGTCATTTTATAAAATTATTATAAATCATGTAATATGGGTCTGATAGCTTATTGGAATTTGCAGGTTGTTGCATCCTGTGAATTTGTCTTTTCAGTTTATGCAGAGGGCAGAAGATATATAATGTATCTTGAAAGAAAAATATGTAACTGTGAAAGATTTCAACTAGACGAAATACTTTGTACGTATGTTGTGGCTATTTTGAAAAGTAAGAATATTATGGATATGCATCTGTACTGCTTAGATTACTATAAACCTGATACATTATCAAAGACATATGAAGTTCCAATAGTTCTAATGCTAGATAAACAAGATTAGTTTGTTCCAGATGCTGTGTAGATGAAGTAGTGTTGCCGCTTAGATACAGGAGACTGGCCGGCCATCCAAGAAAAAAGAGGAAAAAAAATTCGGATAAGACGATATTTACAAACACAAATAGATATGGACGTTGCGGACAGGAAGGTCACAACCATCGAACTTGTACTTTTTTCCCCAAAGAAAAATGATCTGTTTATAAGCATTTGATTTTGTAATTTTTTTTGTCCTATTAAATCTCGATTAGTTGAATATTCAATGTTGAAATAACCATTTCATTTGGTGTTTAAGACATGACTTTGGATGAATCATTACAGCAAATTATTTTAGCACACATATGATTCAATGCATCAGATATTCATGAATCATGTAATAATGATATATCATGTTTTAAGATACTCTGCTTTCAATATAAATAAAAATTCATAGAAATGAATCAAGATATAAGATACACCATTGTTTCACAATTAAAAAAAAATTAAAACTGATACACTTCATATTGTTTGTGTGGAAAAGAAAACAAGCTATTGAATTGATGCATCAATCAGATTTCATTTATGATGAATCATTGCAAAAAAATAATTTAACACATGACTGATTCACTGGCTCACTGACTCAGATAACTTGTATAGTTTGTATAATAATGAATCATATAATATGATTCATTGCAATAAAATACTTTACCACAATTCTGATTCACTGCATAAGATATTTATACTTTAACCATGAATCTTTCAGGATGATTCATTATAGAAAAATGCTTTTACACGTAGTTGATTCAATTATCCAAATAAGTAAAATTGATGTATAGTCATGAATCATGTGATAAGATAAAATACATGAAATAACTAAGGTCTGGTTCAAAGAATCAAATCTATATAGTAAAGTATATGACATGATTAATTTGTTAGTGATGTATCTAGTTTAATATGTTTGAATCACTGCAACTATAGTTGATGTATCACTTTTGTAGATATATTGTACTACAAAAATACTTCAGCATATTAAACTAATAAATTGGTGACACAATTGAATTATGCAAAAGCATAGGATAATTACATTAATATTATGAGAAGAAAAAGTACAAATAAGTCATTTATGTTCTAAATAAAAATAACATAAGATTTATAACTGTAACTACTGGAAAACGTCTAATCAATGTTAACTAGGTCATCTGCTACAGGTGCTTCTCTGGACTGATCCATTGACTTTTTTGGATCGTCGTTTTCACTAACATATCCTTTAGTTATCTTTTTCTCATCCATATCTCCAAATTAGTGCAGCGTATCTTAATCGTAGAAACTCCGAATCAAACGCACTTGCTGGAATTTCAAATCCATCACTAAGGTACTCAGCAAAAAACGAGAACAAAAAAGCCACAATCCCTGAAAATAAGAATGTATGTAAATTTAAAACAAAGAAAAAAAATAATAATTTCAACAGAATGTATGTAAATTTAAAACAAAGAAAAAAAATAATAATTTCAACATATTAAAACATGATACAACACTTACAGGCTATCGGGTGCTTGTTGAATAATATCTTCTACAAACTCAATATCAAATGGATGTTGCGAGCGCAAAAGCTCTCCAGATTCTTTGTCCTTGTAACATTCCAGTGAGAGCCTATCAGTTCTATCTATGTGATCATAAAAATGGCTACTCTCCAAGTGCATGGGCAACATGATAGATAACTTTTTTATCTCCTCTGGTAGTACTTTTCTACGTGGATTGAAGGATAAATTATATACTAGAATATACCTTTTTTTTAAGACAACAACAACAAGTACCAGTGGAAATCACCATCATAGTTAACAGGTATGTAAACTTCATTCACTTGGTGCCAAGGTGAACCGGTAGGGATATTAAATCTATCTATCGTGCTTCTAATTGATCGCTCAGATGTAGCCAAATCGAAACAATTGTCATCTCTTCTTGAGTTCTCATATTTATGTCAATTGGAGTATTATAGTACCTATCATATGCACGACATATGTGTTTTATGAAAAAATAGTTGGTGGTAGTGTATCTTTATTCGCCGGATGATCTTAGCTTTTCCTTTTTCCGGAGATAATAGAAGACTATATCAATGTGTTGCATACAGGTGCCAATAACAATTAATGTTAGATACATATAAAAAAATAAAAAACATAACTATGTATCACATGTTTCAAGAAAGTACGATACATCATCGGTCCAACATTTATTATTTTGGAACATGATATAGAATCAATTTTTATCTCGTTGGTGTGCAATAACTAAATTCATGTAATTAAATCCAAAAAATCTTGATTTCTTATGATAACGATTATCTTTTGGTTTCCTGACCATTGAACAAATATTTTGTTAGAATTTAATACATAATGGACTAGAAATATTTAAAAATTCTTAACCAAACTTACTTGTTTGCATGTGTGCTAAGGAGTCCTTCTGCAATCCATTTACGAAACTCATTCATCAATTCCTTCAGATGTTAATGACATATCCCGTACCCTTCGAATGAAAATTTCTGGCACACATCGGGTTGTACCTTCTCTTTTCCCTTGCCACTTGATCCAAATGTGTTCAAAAATGAAGCTTGAAAAAACTTAAATGGATTCCTTTGGCGTTGAGCTGGGGTAGCAAATTCAACATGTAAAACGATTTATTTTCCTGTAATCTCTGATTGCTTAGGACTGCCTGATATAATCTCCTCGTATTCTTCCTGAGTAACAATATTTAAAGGTTTAACGTCAACTGGAGTGAAAAAATAGGACATAACGTGAGTTATTTCAGCCTCAATATCAGATGAAATGGAAGGTGATGCGGTGGAATCCTGTCGATGTAAGGTTAGTTGTAATAAAATAAGTTCTACAAGTAAAAAAAGTATATGAAGTAAGGAACTTTACTGTCTCAACCATATGTGTTGGATTTTGCACTCCAGATGGATCATATTTTATTCTTGTTGGTTCTTTAGTGAGTACTGATACATCACCAACATCAGCTGGTGGATCTGTTAAAGTTTTCATCATGGCTTGTGCATCCTGTAATCAAAGCACATTATTGTGTATCATGTTGCATGATTCACAAGAATATATATGATTCATCCTATATGTGAATGAATCATGTATTGTTCCAGCAAAGTTATAAAACACGGTACACTTATTAACATAATATGTATAAATCATTACAAAGTATGATTCATCATGTGTCTTTATAAAAAATGAAGGATATAATGCATTATTTAGCAAATAGATTTTTTTTTAAAAAAAAAACTTATTCTGCCTGAGGAGCATCTGGTGTCATATGTTTCTTTGGGTGTTGGATCTTGGATGTGTCATGAACCTACAATCATTTAAGACCCTTTTCTCGAACTGTCTTATTTTCAGGCCTCACAGTCGTTTGGAGTTCTCAGTGTAAGTGATACATTTCAAATTTTACTAAACTAAATGTACCGAATATAGTAGAAATTATAAAAGTGTATACCTTAGAAGATTTTATGGCATGACCTATGTCACCGACTATCTCATCATCAACAACATTGGAATCAGTCATGGTCACATCAATAATAGGGGGTGCTTTGGGTGGTTTTAGTGTGTGATCATTCCTACTAGATTCATCAACATAAGGTGATTGACCACACTCATCCCCTTGATTTTGAGCTGATGTGCCTGCACGATCCGTGATCTACAATGTAGATCCATAAATGAATTTAGGAACTATATATAATGTATTGTTAAAAAAGAGAACATCCTTAAGAGATGGGTGAACACCCTGAGAAATTGCATTTAACAATGCATTATGATTTGAGTCAAATTTTTTTCTTCTAAGTGTCTGAACTTCTAGTCAACCTTATAGAATAAAAATGAAAAATTAGATAGATGATTCATGATAAAAGATGTATTTCAATTAATAAATATAAAAAAAATTAAACAAAACTTACATATTTCTTTAAATATCTTTTGATCTCCCTGACAGTGGCTATATCCATTTTTTTCCTTCGGATAAGATGGATGTTCAGAAGGAATGGAATGACTTGCAACTGATTTTTTGGAACTTCTTGTTACTGGTTTGGGGTTCGGGCTGACTTCCTTGAAGAAGGACCACTGACTTTTTCAGAAACATCTTGTACTGGAGTTTGGTTTTTACTGCCATTATACCTTACTCTTTCCGGAGCCGGTGGAGAGGATGTACCGCCAACACGCTTGGACCTTCTTATCAAATGCTCCGGGGGTTCAGAAGTGAAGTCCTCAAACTCTGGAGGTTTTATGATTTTTGGTTCACTACTTGAGGATATTGCTTCACTATCAGGTATGTATTCAACTTCAGGCAAATCAAATGCAGCAAATTCATCTTGTGTAGGCATAATATTTGTACTATGCTGAAAAAATACATAAATTATTTCAAATCAAATTGCATAGACTTATGCATAGAATTGGTTCTTTAGTTGGTTCAATGAATCATATCTCTTGATGCCTCAAGGTACTATGAATCATGTGATTTGAATAATAAAAATTATATGTGTGTCATGTACTTTGATGCAAATAATCTAAGTGTATCATTAAATACTGCATGATGAAATGCTTTATATATATCATGTATTCAAATGCACATACAGTCATTTGGAAATTTCGTAAGAATCATGAATTATGAATCAGTTGTGTATTTAAGAATCATGAATATTGATTCAATTTAATCTTATGTACTGACTGAGATCAATGCTAAAATATTCAGGTAATCTAAATCGAAGACAAACTATAAACAGATTTAAACATGTTGTAGAAAAATATTGTATACGAAAAGTATGAAAAAGTACCTCACTAAACATGCTGGACAAGAAACTTTCATATTTTGACTTCTTTGCAATCACTTTCCAGTTCAAAATCCTTGGTATATTATTTTCAGTTTTGACAACAATATCTTTCCTAACTTGTGATATGCATTCATACATCCATACATTCAACGCGTATGGCATGCCACTTAATCGGTACATCTGCTTTGTTATTGTGAATTCTTGCGAAGACTTGTCTTGAGTTTGGTAAATGCAACCTGACCCCATGAAAATTGTACATAACAACCATCTACAGCCAATTTAAAATCACAAAACGACACTAATGTGTCATCAGTTTGAGAAAAGACAAAGTAATGTAAAAAATATATGATGTCATCTGGACAACGTCTTCTTGGTTATCCCATTCACCCGCCACAAAACGTTGAGCTAAGAGCAAAACGTTGAGCTAAGCGCAAAACATTGAGCTAAGAGCAAAACGTTGAGCTAAGCGCACTTTGTTGACACTCAAGTATGAACCAGGAAAATATTTTAACATTAATCTACTTGAGGTGTCATCATTATATTGAAAATAAGCCGGATTACCAATGCATCTCAACCCAGTAACAATGACAAATTCTCTGATGGAAAATCTCAGAATGTTACCCTGAATGTGTCGAACATGCAGTTCATCAGTATTGTCTTGGTCCAACTCAAGAAACAGTACACATTTTGTCATTTGACCTTGCCAATTGCACTGTGAAGTTTCAAGATAAGGGCCAAATATTGCTTCTTTGAATAACTTGGTCCATTTCTCTCCTAGTGATGCTTTTATATGATTTGCGAAATCATGTGTATATATAGCACTAAACCTCAAAGGATGAGATGGAATTTGTTTGATCTTGTATTTCAAACCCTGCAAAACAAGAATGATGTATGAAAAAACATTATACATTAAATAAAGGATAAACTGTTAGTGTGAGAAAAAATTGAAACAACAATCAATTAACATGATTCATTGTATAGTGTAACACTATGTTTGATTCATCCAATGAATCATCAACTGCATGGTGTATCATCTTACTGTGATACACTCAATGAATCAAAAAATTAATTCCAATGAATGATTGTCCCAATGATCATATATTAACATGAATCGTTGTAAAAGTGTATCACTTTATTTGATGCATGTATTGTAGCAACAACACATAACAACCATAAAAAGATGGTCCAAAATAGTCAATCTACTCAACATACACATGACCAAGTTTTATGTTCCAACGAATCATAAATTACTATACACAATGAATCATTATATTTTTCTAAAATAAAACAATTTAATGAATCACCACATCATCAACCTTACGTCTCACAGGGAATGAACCAACTAACATGGTTCATTAAAAAAGTGTATCACTTTGTTTGATACATGTAATCAACAACATATGACAATCAGAAACCAATCCCAATGAATCATAAAATACTACAAATGATGAATCATTATATTTTTTAAGAATAAACCAATCTAATGAATCACCAAGCCTAACCTTACATATTCATGAATCAGGTTGCCAGTTAAAGACTCAAAAATAATGAACCAACTAAAATGATTCACTGTATTCACTCAGTGCGGTTCTATGAATCACAATAAACAGTTCGCAAGAAATAAAAAAAATTACAAGATACATGCTACCCACATGAATCAATATGTTTTTCATAATGAATCAACATCTACTTTTAGAATCACTGTTGTCTCAAGTGTTTGAAAAAAAAATTAACCTCACGCAAAGATGGTTGATTAATTACGACATCTTTCTTCTTTGGCTTTTTGGGGATTTTGGGATCTGAGATTTTTGAAGTTGAACCTTTGTGCTTTTTCGACATGATTTCTCCTTTTTTTTCTTCATGGCCATAAGATCATGAGTTTCTTTAGATCTATTTTCCTGAAAATTTTCATCCTCAGAGTCATACACACCGTCTCGAATAATTTGTTCTTCATCTAATTAAGTGAGTCTAATACTAAATGATAGAGGATCAATACGTATGAAGTATGTGAAAGTTGAAAAAAAAAAATGTCGATGAAATTCAAAAGAAAATCATATGAAATTGAAATGGAGAAGATAAGTTAACCTACCTTGATTTTGAAATTTGAAATTGATAATAGAGAGAGAAAGTGTCGCTTGAATTGGAGAGAAGTTGGAGGTTTTTGAATTACGTTTGGCTTGACTCTAGCCGAAAAAAGAGGGTTTTGTGGGAAAGGGGATGAAGTGTATCAGACGTGTAGAGAGAAAGTTGCGAAAAAACGAATTTTAAAAATTTATAAAAAAAAATAGAGAATATTTGAAAATAATAAAATATAGTATGTGTATTCCGGTAAATTTCCCAATAATTATTACTACTACAAGCACACTTCTTAATCTTATTGTCGATACACGCAAAAATACAATTAACTAATTCTCTATGAAAGTTGGTGTCAAGAAAAAAGATCTAATTAATTACAATGTATCATGCATTTAGTCCTCAAAACTTAAATTAGACGAAACTTGGTTGACGTTTTGTTTTTTTGCTTTTCTTTTTTGTGGGTATGGGAGGGGTATTTAATTGTATAACTTACACAAATTTTATACTCTTTGGAGTTAATTTTAATTAATATCAATTTTTTTAAAAATTATCAAAAATTTCTTCTTGTTGATACAAAAACAAAAGCAGTGATACATTTCGGAAAGGTAGGAGTATTAAGGGATTTTAACTATGATACATAGAGAAGTAGGGATTGTAATTTGTATCAATAGGTGTTATAGTTTTGTAATTTTTTAAAAAAGTCGAGATTATATTAAATTATGTAAACATAAGTTGTGTATTTCTATAATTTTTCCTATTTATAATTTACCTTGATGAATCATGAATATAATACATATATCTTATTCTCTCCGTTTCAAAATAAACATTTTAGTATTTTTCGCTTAGACAAGAAATATAGTTATTTCTACAAAATAAGAAGTGTTTTTACTAATGTATTCCTAATCAAAGAAAAGCTAATTACTGATTCTTGGTTACGTAAATAAAGGTAATTTTGAAAGAATAAGATTAATTTCTTCTTGAGATCCTCAAATACCATTTTTGAAAGAAAATTTGAAAAAAAAGAAAAAAGAAGAAACTGAAATACCACTTATTTTGAAATGAAAAAGTAAGATGCTTTCTTTAAAAAAAAAAATGCTTTCTTTCGTTGATTCATGATTATACACAAATAATAATAAGTCAATGAGGCAAAGCCAATCATTGTTTCAAATTAACATAGACCTAGCTTTTCTAAAGAAAAAAGGTACTCGTCCAATGTTATTTTTAATAAGGGAATGAATATAATGTAAGAGATGTATGGTTAATTATATATATTTATATGTAGTGACTTTAACAATATTTTGAGTTTCACTAATTTTAGAAGTGGATTTAGACTTTAAATTTCGTGAATTTTGATTCTACAATAACTTTAAGTCAATATATATTAGTATTATCTGGGTTCACAACTTGATATAAATATGGAATAATGCATATGTAGGAGATCATTTTCATGGTAGTTCTTGTACCGACTTCTTCCTTTATTTATTTTTAACTGTATTCAGAAACTAGACCGAGAGAACCATGTTATACACTTCCTTTATTCAGATTTAGTTGTCAAATTTATTAAAAAAATAATTATTGGTATAGTAAGTTTATCATTTTCTTTTAATTGATAGGGTCTCAAACATATTTACTCACTCTATTTTTATAAAATATTAACTTAGTGATAATAAATTGAGGGTATAATAGAAAAAAAAATCATATTTTGATTTGTCAAAAATGACAAGTAAATGTGAAAATCAGAAATTTTTTTACGTCGGTAGTATTAACCTTTGATTAGTAATGCATAGTAAAGAGTATTTATGTGTTTTCTTTTCCAGCTACTTCTTCATCAAATTATATGGGAAGATAAAAGTTTTTTTGAGCATTTCACTGTTACACAGTATTTTCTCCCATTCTCTTCTCTTCTCAATTTTATTTCATGGGTATTTATTTTTCCGTAAATTTTAATTTTAGATCACGAATGTATGAGTTTGAAAGCCTTAGAGGGCAATTGGTCTAAACAATGTACATCCTAGTTTGATTAAAATCATGGCTTTTAAAACAATGATTCATCGTGATACAATTGATAAATGTTTTTGACAATTTTTAAATTTGTTCATTATCAATATTGTAATACTTTTCTAGCCATCAGATTCTCACTAAATTTTCAACCAAAAAGGATTACGAATCCCTTTAATTTCAAGTAGCATATTGTTAGTACACAACTTGTTTATATATTATCAATTAAGCATTTATCATTTATATAATGTAATTTATGGTGAATTAACCTAAAAAGTACAATATTTATTGACAAGTCGTCAAAGGTTTATATTAAAGAATAAGATGCTTATTTTAAATTAAGTTAATGGAATAGCTTAGCTTCAGAAGTCATACTAAGAACAGGTTTGGCTTTGGTCATAGAAATTGAATATTTTTTGAATTAAAGTGGAGATAAAATTGTCATGCGTCGGGAGGGTACCGTAGACGTAACTGGTACTCAGAGACTATTGCTAGCCCCCAAGCGAACCACCTAGTCTCATCGTATTCGTTCAATCAATTCATGCGCGGAAGATATTAAGAAATTAAAAAGGCTATCAATGGGCTATAAAACTATCACAATCACTATCATATAGAGTACGAAGGAAAGAGAAACTCACATGCAATAAGGATTGGGGAAAATAATCTCAACATTAGTTGTCTATGTCCATGAAGCCTCTATAGCTATCCTCTAAGAAGGTTCATGACAGGCCATGGCTACCACAGTCAAATGAAACAACTCAAATGTAGATAAAAAGATAAATATGTCCTCAAGTCCTCTGCGGGACAAAGGAAATATCCACTTTCATGGTCCAATCCTTTCCTACGCTGGCCACGTAGTTAATGAGTACGAGTTGACTCACTCTTACCCATTTGCCCAACCCCGGCAAACGGCCCAAGTGGCCCAGCGGCGTTGTCGGGGGCCTGGTAAGATTTTATGGCCCAAGGAAGGCGAAACAAATGATTTCGGTCATTTTTCGTAGGTGCTAGCCCACGGATTCTGGCACTGCCTAGGGTGCATGTTGATGTGTTCACCGATCATAAGAGTCTCCAATATGTCTTCACTCAGAAAGATCTCAACTTGAGGCAAAGAAGGTGGCTAGAACTTCTTAAAGATTATGATATAAGTGTGCATTATTATCCGAGTAAGGCAAATGTGGTGGTGGATGCTTTGATTAGGGTGTCCATGGGTAGCCTAGCTCATGTTGATGGTGGTGAGAAGGAGATGGCTAGGGATGTGCATGGATTGGCTAGATTGAGGGTTAGATAGGCGGAGGTTAGTAGTGGTAATGTTTTTGTTGTGGATGGTTCTAGTGCTAATACTCCTCCAGGACTCAATATGCTTATAAGTCTATCAACATTAGGCTGGTTATACAACCACCACCACCACCCCCAAGCAAGGATCTCATCTCATCTTTACAACCCCCCCCCCCCCCCCCCCCCCCCCCCCCCCCCCCCCCCCCCCCCCCCCCCCCCCCCCCCCCCCACCCCAACCCCCCCCCCACCCCCCCACCTCACCCCCATCCCCCCCCTCCTCACCAC
>JAPFFP010043523.1:0-13163 GCA_026153255.1 Solanum medicagineum | reverse complement strand
GTTCTTTTTCTTTCTCAAAGTAATTAGGGTATTAAAATGATTAATTCTACTAATTTTATTTTAATATACATATATATATCTGAACCAAGGTATTAATAAATACAATTTAACCCCCCTAAATTAGGTTATTTATCTAAATTTACTCCTAACTTGATTAATTATTGTTATTAAATAATCCAAGGTGCCCATTTAAAATTTTCGAGAGGATATTTTATGAAAACAAGAGGAGTAATTATCAAAATGACCTAACAAGTTATTATATTATCCACCACTAAAGATCATGTTTGTCCTCGAACATAAGGTAAAAGAAAGTACCTAAAGCTTCAAAGAGATGAGGATATTTAGCATGCATGTCAGACTCGGTCTCCCAAGTCGCCTCTCTAACTGTACAGTTCTTCCATTGCACCTTCACGGAAGCAATCTCTTTGTTTCTAAGCTTCCAAACCTGTCTATTCATAATATCTATAGGGTCCTTCTCAAATGATAAGTCTGGATCCAACTCCACCGAATCAAATGAAAGTATATGAGACTCATCGGGCACATACTTTCAGAGCATAGAGATATGAAACACAAGATGTATAGATGATAAGCTAGGTGGCAAGTCCAGTCTATAGGCCACCTCTCCAAATAGCTCCAAAATCTTGAATGGGCCAATGAATCGAGGGCTAAGCTTTCCCTTCTTCCCAAACCGCATCACACCCTTTTTGGGGGGATACTCTGAGCCAAACGTGATCGCGCTCTATAAACTCTAATGCTTAGAGCCTCTTATCTGCATAACTCTTTTGTTGACTCTGGGCCATAAACAATCTACCCTGAATCATATGAACCTGTTCCATGGCATCTCTAAGAAAGTCAACATCTAATGTGTCCATCTCAACGGAATCAAACCAACCAATAGAAGATCTACACCATCTACCATACGAAGCCTTGAATGGTGCCATCTGAATACCGGAGTGATAACTATTACTGTAGGCAAAATTTGCTAAGGGCAAATGTTGGTCCCAGCGAGAACCCAAATCAATCACATATGCTCGCAACATGTCCTCCAACACCTGAATAGTCCACTTAGACTGTCCATCTGACTGAGGGTGAAAGGCTAAACTCATATCCAGCTGAGTACCTAGACCATGCTGCAAGGCCCTCCAAAAATGTGAAGTGAAGAGTGAATGTCATAAACGATAGAAACAGGCACACCATGTAGCTTAACTATCTGACTAATGTAAAGCTCAACCAACTTCTCTGTTGTATACTTAACATTGACAAGAATAAAATGGGCAGACTTAGTCAATCGATCCACGACTACCCAAATAGAGTCATGAGCCCCCACGGTAGTGGGAAGACCCATCACAAAATCCATGGTGATCCGCTCTCACTTCCATGTAGGAATAGGCATCCTCTGGAACTCACCTCTAGGTCATTGGTGCTCACACTTAACCTGCTGACAAGTCAAACACTTAGCCACACGCTGTGAAATATCCTTCTTCATACCACACCACCAATAATGCTGACTCAAGTCATGATACATCTTCGCTGCTCCTGGATGAATGTAATAACGAGTACAATGAGCCTCCTCAAGAATCAATCTAATCAAGTAACCCACCTTAGGTACACAAATTTGACCTCCAATTCTCAAAACACCATCAAGATCAAGATCTTCTTCCTTAGCCTCTCCTCTGGTTGCTTTATCTCTAATAAGACACAATTTCTCATCCTCAAATTGATGCTCGAATCTGGTCCATCAAGGAAAAATGAGCCTCAATGAAACCAAGTACACCGCCCTTATCAGAAATCTTTAACCTGACTAGGCCATTAGCTAGATGCTGAACATCTCTAGCCAAAGGCCGCTCCTCCACTCGAATGGCGGCTAGACTCCTCATGCTAGAAGTATTAGTCAAATCACAGTCCTTTAGTAACTCTATCTACCTACGCAGCCTCAAGTTCAGATCCCTTTGAATGAATATATACCGAAGACTCCTATGATCAGTGAAGACCTCACAATGTACACCATATAAGTAATGATTCCACAACTTAAGCACAAAACTCACAGCTGCTAGCTCTAAGTTATGGATAGGATACTTCTTCTCATGAGCCTTCAATTGTCTATAAGCATAGGCAATCACTTTACCCTTTTGCATCAATACACCACCTAAAACCACTCCTAATGCATCACAATATACCGTAAAGTCCACACCTGTCTAACGTAATGTCAGAATGAGAGCTAAAGTCAACAAAGTCATGAGCTTTTGGAAGCTCGCCTCACACTCATCAGACCAACGGAAAGCTACATTCTTCTGAGTCAACCTGGTCAATGGGGCTGCAATAGAAGAAAAAATCTGAATGAACCGTCGATAATACCCAGCTAACCCAACAAAACTGCAAATCTCTATAGCGGAAGTAGGCCTTGTCCAACCTCTAATTGCCTCAACCTTAGCTGGATCCACTCTAATCTCTTCCTTGGACACTGCATGCCCTAGGAATACCACCGAATCAAGCCAGAACTCACACTTGAGGAATTTTGCATATAATTTTTCCTCCCTCAACCTTTGTAGCACTACCCTTAAGTGACAAACATGATCAGCCTTAGTATTGGAATATACCAAGATGTCATCAATGAATACAATCACAAAAGAATCCAAATATGGACGAAATACCTGATTCATCAACTCCATGCCACTGCAGGGGAATTAGTCAATCAAAAAGACATTTCCAGAAACTCATAGTGGCCATAATGAGTTCGAAAAGTCATCTTAGGGATATCTGATGCTCTAATCCTCAACTGATGGTAACCACACCTCGAGTCAATCTTGGAGAACAAAGTTGCTTCCTGAAGCTAATCAAACAAGTCATCAATATGGGGAAGAGGATATTTGTTCTTGACAATCACTTTGTTCAGCTGCCTGTAATCAATACACATCCTTATAGACCTATCCTTCTTCTTTACAAACAAGACTAGAGCACCCCAAGTTGACACACTAGGACGAATAAACCCTTTGCTCAACAAATCTTGAAGTTGCTCCTTTAATTCCTTCAACTAAGCTAGAGCCATTCGATATGGAGGGATAGTGATGGGCTTTGTGCCCGGTTCTAGATCAATAGGAAAGTCAATATCCTTATCGAGAAGGAACACCTGTAAAGTCAGTAGGAAACACATCGACAAACTCTTGAACCAAAGGAATAGACTCCATAGAAGGTGGATCAACATTAGTATCCCCAATAGAAGCTAAGTAAGACAAACACCCCCTATCAATCAATTTCTAAGCATGGATGTAAGAGATGACTTTGCTAGGATAAGACCCACTATCACCCTTCCATTCGATCTTTGGTACACCGGGCATGGCTAAGGTCACAGTTTTTGCGTAACAATCAAGAATGGAATGATATGGGGAAAGCCATTCCATCCCTAAGATAGCATCAAAATGTATGATCTCCAATATAATCATATCTACCTAAGTGTCATACCCAGCCAGAGAAACAAGACAGGATCGATACACTCGATCCACTACTAAAGGCTCCCCTACTGGTGTAGAAACATGAATGGGTATAGGCATATGATCACATAGCAAGTCAAATCCAGATAAAAATAAGAGGACAAATAGGAGTAGGTAGATGTAAGATCAAACAATATAGACGCAGATCAATGACAAACCAGGATAATACCTATGATGATTGCATCAGAAGCCTCTCCCTTGGGCCTCCTGGAAATGCATAACAATGTGATCCCCTACCACCGCCTGTCTGAGCAATGCCTCTACCACCACTTTGTAGGACTATGGAACCACTCGCTCCTTTGCCTGGAGTGTGACCACCTCTATCTGTCTGAGCTCAACCTCGCCCTCTATATGGTGGTGGTGCCGGTGGTCTATTCTAAACTCCACAACCATAACAAAATCTCTGACTCTAGGACTGACATGCTGACCCTGACGAACTACCATAGTTGTCTCACCCGGTAGACCCACGATTAGTCTGACCACCCTTAGAAACAGGTAATGATGCATGAACTGGTCCTTGACGCTGGGATGAGCCACCTCCTCTATAGAACCCTCTACCTCCAAATGAGGTACCAGAAAACTAACCAGATGCACGGGCCCTTTTAGGGTCCCCAAACTCTTCTTTCTCCATCAGCTCTGCCTCCTTAGCAGAACTCACAATAGATTGGAAAGAGGATCCATCTTTAGATACTTTAAACACTGCCGGTCAAATAATATAGGTAAAAAGTCTCACAAACCTATGAACTTTCTCTTCCTCATTTGAAATAAGGGTTGCAACATGTCTAGATAGCTGACAGAAACAAGTCTCATACTTTGTGACTGATAAGCCGTCCTGTCTCACTCTCAAACCTTAAGCGACTCTCCTCCCTCATGCTCAAAGGGACAAATCGATCATAGAAAGCACCAGAGAACATCTCCCAAGACACCGTGGCAGATCTCACAGGCAAAGATCCTAAATATGTCCTCTACCATTCTCTAGCTGGCCCACAAAGCTGAAGAGTAACATATGGAATCCCGTGTGACTCAGCTAAGCTGACAATACCCAATAACTCTCTACAAGTAGTCAGAATCTCATGAGCATCCTCTGTCCTCCCAACCTGAAATTGAGGTGGGTTCATCTTCCTAAACATCTCATAGCAACGTTGTTCATTCTTAGTCAATGCAGCCAATGGTGTACCCCGAACCTCAATAGCTGGTGCAGGATCAATCTCAACTCTAGTACCCACTGGTGGTTGTTCCACTGGATCATGAACTAGGGGAGCATGATGATGATCTAGAGTCTGAGCTGCTCCTTCGGTCTGAGAATCGCCTGGCGTGCCAGTCGTATTACACTCGCAGCAAAACTCTCAAGTACATTCAGCATCCTTAATAAGCTATCCTGCAACAAAGGTGAGGCTACGTGCTCTGAAGGAACTTGGTTCCCTCTAAGGTCAGCCGTAGGCTCCGAAGAGACCTCTTTAACATGACCTCTCGCTGATGCTGCTACACGAGCACGACCTCTGGCTCGAGCTCTACCCGTACCCCTAATTGGAGCCTTGACAACTGCCTCAGGAGCTGCCTCATCTCTACCACCAGAAACAGTAGCTCTAATCCTTGCCATTTGTCAAAAGAACACAAGATAACTTAGTACTAACGAACATAACCACGCACGATAAGAGATAATAAATAAATGGAAGTTTCCTAATAGTCTTCATAGCCTCTTAAAGATGAGTATAGACGTTCCATATCGAGCCTTGAGACTCTACTCAGACTCAGCTCGTATGCACGTGAGACCTACAAACCTAGGGCTCTGATACCAACTGTCATGACCCAAAAATGGGCGTGATGGCACTCATCTTATCCCACCAAGACAAGTCAGCCTGCAACCCAACTATAACACTAAACATATGGAATTATATTAAAGATGAAAGTTCAATTGCAGATAAGAAGTCAAACTTAACTAAAAATCCCCAAAACCTGGTTGTCACGTGCACAAGCTTCTAATGTATTACAATAGATTGGAAGGAAACACAAGTGTCAAATGATGTTGTCTCTAGAATAGAATAAATCATAAGCTACCTCACAAAGTCTCCATAGGAAGCCTTGGACAAGGAAGAGTAGAGAGTCACGACAAACCAGGCTCGTAACCTACAAAAATGTGTTAGCAAGGGGTGAGTACCAAACACACGGTACTCAGCAAGTGGACTACTAAACACAAAATTAAGTAATATGGAATACAGGTACCCCCTAATACTCCAACCAAACCCCTACAACTTCAACCTGGATAAAATTAACCCAGACTAATAGTTCATAATATACATAGAAAATAGCTTAATAACCACACCAACTATTATATATCAACAACATAAGGCATCAAGTGCATCCATCATAAGTTTCACAGAAGGCACTCACAAGTTTATAAACGATAATGAGGTGTAATGCTATGCAAAGCAATGTCAAGTATAATGATGTATGTCTGACCTACATAAGGCATGAAGTGCATCCATCATAAGTTTCACAGAAGGCACTCACAAGTTTATAAACGATAATGAGGTGTAACGCTATGCAAATCAATGTCAAGTATAATGATGTATGTCTGACCTAGTGATACACACCCGCTGTCTCATAGTCCGGGACCCATGGGGGGCTTCTAGTCCATGCATCTGTAGCGGTATGCAACACGACCCTCGAATCATAGTATCCATAGCGGCATACGACACGTCCCTCAAATATGGTATCTTTCGCATCATGCGATACGTCCCTCAAAATGGTACATCCTCTTCAATTCTTATTCTTTTTCAGTCCACATAATACTTGTCACAAAAGTTAATGCAAATAAGCATGTTTACACAATAATGAGAAAATGACTAATTTTATACAATGCACAATTCAGAACAACATAATTTTGGTACAACATCAATACCAACCCAATAGTTTAATATCATTCTTAATACTTCACACAAGGAAGCACAAGATTCTATATACTGAACAAAGGTTAAGAAATTCACTTGCCTTAATAATCGAATGCTCACTGCGGGACTTGAGCCTTCCCATTTTGTTGGGCTTCCAAACGAATGCAATCTATCCAAAATAATTAGTCATAATAAGACTTCGAAATTAATGACATCCGCATTACAATTTGACCAAGCCTAGACTCAAAAACTCGCCTAAATCTATAATTTTAAGCCTAGAACTAAGTCTTAATGACTTCATATTTAAATTCTAATGGTGTTTATATAATACAAACACCCAATATTAATACGAAAAGTATATATGCAAACACTATGACGCACTGGACAGTAGTATTTTTGACTACTAAGAATAAAAAACATTGTGCAAGAATAATGAAGAACCAGACTGTCAAGTCGACAAAGTACTCCAATATATCAATTCTTAATTATTCTAAAATATCAATAATTAACAACGAAAAGTTTAGCCATTACTGACGACATTGGTTGTAACAATTTATAAAATTTTACCTTTCTAAAAATCTCAATTAGTGGTTGATGAGTTGTAGACATATGACTTGTATAACACTTTAAATAAAGAGTTGCGCGTGTTCTCAAGCAAACTTGTTATTTTGATGTTTGTTTTTGTTGTTTTTTAGGAAAATACAAAGGCATAGAAGAAATAAGAATATGAAAGAAAAAGGATGGAAAAAGAGAGTACAGAGAAGCCAAAATGTACCCAAGCATGGGCACACGGGGGCCTATAATGGCCGTGTACATCCACTCGGACCGTGAGGCACACCATGGCCTCGCACTTGGATGATGGTAGTGGCTATTTGGTGAAGGCAAGTCCCACGGCACGTGTCACAGACCATGGAACGTCAAATAGGTCGTTATGAGGCTCGTCAAAGCAAGGTGAAGATGGTACCGTTGAAGGTTGGAAGATTTTGGCAAAGTAACACGAGACGACACACCTTACGGGTCATTTGGATTTACATGGGTCGTGCAACTTACCGTCAAAGTGATGCGAAGGCACCACTATTGAAAAGCAAGCAAAATATGTTAAGGGAAGCCAGACGGCTCCTGTCACAGACCATGTGACCAACCACAATCCGTGACGTTGAGACACGTGAAGAGTTTGAGCAGAAGAAAAATTGAAGGCAAGTTAGACGGCCCATTAGACGGACCGTCAACCGCCACATGGGCCGTCTAACGTGGCATGAAGATGTAGCTAGGAATTGAAATCAAGGGTAGCCACACGGATTGTGTGACAAACCGTCTACTGTTATATAGGTCGTGTGGTAGCCCATTCCATGCCAATGGATTTTTCCTATTTTAGTTAGGATTGAGTTTTCTTTATATATAAATAGGTATATTATTTTGTTTTTTAGATAGTCTTGGACAGCCAGAGCTAGAAAATATTGAAAAATATTATTTTCTTGGGGATTTCACAAGATTTTGGGATTTTGCTTATCAAATTCAAGCTTGTAGCTCGTGGCTTCATCGATTATTGAATAGTAAGTCTTTCTATTATGAATTCCTTGTATCGTTGCAAGCTTTATTCATTGAATATGCTAGGCTAAACCCACAACTAGGGTTGTGGGAACCATGACAAATCAATAAGATAGGCGAATAGGGGGTAAGTCTCGGGATTGACTAGCGTATATATCGTAGTAATCTTCATTTTAATTTCTTCCTTGATGAGTCGACGCATAGGGTAAGCTTTTATTCTTTGCATGCCCGAAAGGGATGTTTTGATTAGGAAAAGATTTCTATGACGGAAATTCGAGGTTTTTAACCTAGTCTAAGTATTCAAGACTGAAAGGTGAGAGTGTTCCGGGATATACAGCAAGGGTTAGTACGTAGACATTTTGAGACTGAAAGGTGATGAATGATAGGCATTTAAGAGGGACCGAGAGGTGAATTAATTGTTACATAACTTATAAGATCTTATATACGTACTCATGAACGCGTTTACCAATAGATTCAGCTATCGCATTAGCTGTCATGGGGAACACAATCCTAGCCTCACATAAATTGATCGAACTCTAGTCATTCTTGCACTAATTTATTATTTTCTTTAGTTAATTACCAAGTTTATCACTAGATTCGGCTATCACATTAGCTGTCATAGGGAAGACAATCCTAGCTCACATAAATTGATCGAAATCTAGTCGTTCTTGCACTCGTTTATTATTTTCTTTAGTTAATTAGTTTTGAAAGCCAAACCCCTCATATTTACTTTATGCACTTTCATTTCAGGAATAGATATTACATCTGAAACCGGTGCTAATAGATATATTCTCACGCATTACATGTGGGATCGATCTCAACTCTGGTTGAGTTCTATATTTGATCAACGACTGCTTTACTATTTCGTTTGGAGTGTAAATTTGGGCGTATCAAATTCTTGCGCCGTTGCCAGGGAATACGGCGAAGTAATAGTTTATTATTTTCCATTTTTAGTTTGTAACACGAGTCCCTAATTTTACTTTTGTTTCTTGGTAGGGAGCCAGCGTTGAATGCCAAACACCCGTAGCAAGGGTGAAACACTTGTTCCCTATGACCCCGAGCTTACTAAATCTATTCGCAGAATGAATGCCCAAAAACATGAAGCAATTAGACAGAGAGAATTAGCGGTGAACCCTGCAGGTAGGGGTAACGACGGTCTGGGTGATGATAAAATGGTAGCAATGAGGTACCACCGGCAACACAACTTAGACCGGTGTCACTGCCCGATATGAGATCCCAAGTGCCTCAGCCGTCCCACGATGTGAATGATGATGATGAAAGTGCTGGGACCACTGGGGCGATTGTACTTCTCCCACTACCCATGGGTGTTAAGTTCACTATCACTAGCACTATGCTACAAATGTTGCAGTTAAAAGGGTTATTCAGCGGAGTAGCAATTGAGAATACAAATCAGTACGTCCTCAACTTTCTGGCAACATGCCAATCCTTTGAGATTCTTAGGGTCAGTCAGTAAGCATATAGGTTGTGGCTATTCATATTGTCTCTTTCTGGTGCGGCAACTAAGTGGCTAAATGAACATCCATATGATTCCATCCTCACTTGGGGAGGGTTAAAGGAGGCATTCTTGGAGAGATTCTTCCTTGCATCAACACAACTCAAAATCACAGATGACATTGACTCTCACAAGCAATTGCCGACTGAAGCACTACAAGAGACTTGGGAGAGATTTAGGCAGAAGCTTAAGTAGTGTCCCTATCATCTCCTCACAGATGAGCATTTGAAGAAAGTCTTCTACTAGTCTTGTAATTTTGTGACGAAGCTGATTGTTGATGCTGCTTGTGGGGGGTCATACATGTCTAGGACTTTCGCAGACATCGTGGTGATCTTAGAATAGGTAGCAAAGAACAATAGAGCGTGGTACACTAGAGATAGAGACTGTTTGGGGCTCTTCTTTGAAATGACAGAGGAGCAGTGACGAATGGAGGAGGAACGGGATCAAGACATGGCACAGATGAAGACCCAACTAGACTTGCTGGCAAAGTGTTTCTCGAAGGAGCAGAAAAGGTAAAAGTTATAGACACAATACCTAGGCACGATGAACAAGGCTACTACTTTGATGAGTCAGAAAACTTCTTAGGCAGTCGGGGGAGGGGGGGCTACTAGCTATACAATGCTGGTAATTAAGGTCGGAACTATGGTTGTGATCAAAACTATCAAGGAAACTGGCAAAACAGAGACAGTTATAGGAACCATGAGCATCAAAATGATAATGGCAGAAACTCAAAGTTAGAAAGAAATGATGGCAAAGGTACTTAGTAAAGTTGAGTCCACAAAGGAAGGGATGCGAGATATAAAAGGGGAGACGTCAAATGTTTGACAGTTGGTCGAGTCTCATTCCACCTCAATCAAGCAATTAGAGTAGCAGATGAATCAATAGTTAGCAGCCATAAACCAAAGAAAAGATCAGTCACTACCGAGCGACACTATTCAAAACTCAAAAAATGATGGTCATTGCATGGAAGCAACCACGAGGAGTGGTAAGGTACTCTCTTACCCTGTTATGCCCATTAATGCAGGTTTGGAGGAAGCTAAAAGCAAGATGCGTAACCCTGTGGAGGAGCATGTCGATGACTTGGATGTGGAAGCGGAAGTAACACCAGTAGTGCCCCAGGTCACTAAAGAGCCTGAGGTGACACCAACAGTGACACAAACCACTACCAGCGATTCCTAAGCTACCACCACCATTCCCACGGAGGTTGCAGAAAAAGGTTGAAGATGGCAAGTTTTCAGAAATCCTTGTCCATGCTAAGGAGATTTCAGTGAATATTCCTCTAGTGGAAGCACTTGAACAGATGCCGGGCTATACTAAGTTCATGAAAGACTTAGTGACTAAGAAGAAAGTAGCCACGATCAAGCTAGCAATCAATCTCTACCATAGTGTCATCAGCACAAGATGTCTTGTAGAAAAGAAGGAAAATTCGGGAGCTTTCACCATCCCATGCACCATTGGAGCATTTGATTTTGCTAGAGCTCTCTGTGATCTGGGTGCCAACATTAACTTGATGCCGCTGGAGGTCTACAGGCAGCTAGGCTTAGGAGACCTCACACCCACTACAATATGGCTACTCATGGCGGATAGATCGGTAAAGCGGCCCGTGGGGATTCTATACGATGACCTGGTTCGTGTGGGTCGGTTCATATTTCTGGTAGACTTTGTTATTTTCGACTGTCAGGTGAATTTTGAGGTTCCCATCATCCTTGGGAGACCATTTTTGGCCACTGGCAGGGCGTTGGTAGAGGTGGAGCGAGCTGACATTCTGACTCAACACGGAAGAGGTGAAGTTCAATGTTTGTGCTGCAATGAAGCGACCTAAAGAGGTGGCAGTGATGTCCATCCTAAACATTAAAAATGATTGTCTGTCTGAGATCCCACTTGAGAAAACAATGAGTGTAGACACACTAGCAGCGGTATTGATGAACTTCCTAGATGATGGTAATAGTGGCAACGCCGACGCTATGAATGCGCTGCAAGGTAGGGGAACTAGGCCATTTGTCCCCAGAATATTGGATATCGATCTGTACAATAGGTCTACATCACCCACTAAACTATCCATCGAGGAGCCTCCAGTTGTGGAGCTCAAGGAGCTACCCCAACACCTCAGGTATGTACTTTTAGAAGCTGATAACACTCTTCCTGTGATTGTAGCTGCAGATCTTCATGAAAATCAGGTGGAGGCATTGATTGGGGTGCTTCAAAAGTTTAAACGAGCTATTGGTTGGACCATTGCAGATATCGTAGGGATTCCCCTAGGGATGTGCATGCACAAGATAAAATTGGAGGACAACTGCGTGCCCAGCATTGAGCATCAGCGCAGGCTAAACCCACCTATGCAAGAGGTGGTGAAAAAGGAGATCATCAAGTGGCTGGATGATGGGGTGATATACCCTATTTCTGACAGCAAGTGCGTTAGTCCAGTGTAGTGTGTCCTAAAGAAAGGGGGCATGACCGTGGTTGCCAACGACAAAAATGAGCTGGTCCCATGGAGACCCATGACTAGATGGCGAGTGTGCATTGACTACCAGAAGCTAAATAAATGGACCTTAAAGGACCTTTTCCCGATGCCCTTCATGGACCAGATGTTATACAGGTTAGCAGGTAGAGGGTGGTACTGCTTCTTGGATATCTATAGCCTCGGAGGATCAGGAGAAGACTGCTTTCACTTGCCCATATGGAACATTTGCTTTTAGAAGGATGCCCATCGAGCTCTTCAATGCCCCAACCACATTCCAATGCTAAATGATCTCAATCTTTTCTGACATAGTTGAAGACGCCCTCGAGATATTTATGGATGACTTCTCTTTAGTGGGTGATTCCTTCGATACGTATCTGTTGAATCTTAGCAAGGCACTCCAGCATTGTGAGGAGGCTAACTTGGTGCGAAATTGGGAGAAGTGCCACTACATGGTCAAAGAGGGGATAGTGCTTGGCCATAAGATTTCTAAGAAAGGCATAGAAGTGGATAAAGCGAAGATCGAGGTAATTGAGAAACTGTCGCCCCCATATTTGTAAAGGCAGTCCAGAGTTTCCTTGGGCATGCCTGTTTCTATCGCTGATTTATCAAAGACTTCTCCAAGATTGCACACCCCTTGTGCAAGCTATTGGAAAAGGATGCAATGTTCCACTTTGGTGATAGTTGCAAGCATGCCTTTGAGACTCTAAAGCAAAAGCTGATATCCGCACCTGTGGTAATTGCACATGACTGGACTGCATCATTTGAGGTAATATGTGATGCAAGTGGAATTGTTGTGGGTGTTGTGCTCGGACAGAAGCGCAACCAAATCTTCCACCCCATATACTACGCCAGCAAGACCCTCAATGATGCTCAAAAGAACTATACAGTGACAGAGCAGGAATTGCTGGTTGTGGTATATGTACTCGAAAAGTTCCGGGCATAATTATTGGGCACCAAATCAATGTGCACACCAACCATGTGGCCTTAAGATACCTTATGGCTAAGAAAGATACTAAGCCACGGTTGATCAGATGGGTTGTCCTGTTGCAAGCGTTTGACTTCGAGGTCCTAGATAGAAAAGGATCCGAGAACTAAGTAGTAGACCACTTGTCTAGATTGTAGGATGAGTCAAGACTGTGGAATTGGTTGAACATTGATAATTTCTTTCCTGATGAGCAGGTATTGGCAGCTTCTGTAGACCTCATTCCTTGGTTTGCTGATTTTGCTAACTTTCTGGTGAGCGATATTCTGCTAGAGGGCCT
>JAPFFP010043522.1:0-13163 GCA_026153255.1 Solanum medicagineum | reverse complement strand
CACTTTCCACATGTTGAGTTCTACAGAGCACCTTAGCCAAAGCCACATACTTCTTACGAAGCCGCTTCACTTTCCAGAACAAAATCTCCACCGAAATTTCCTTATAAGATTAGTTCTCCACAACCTCAACACCTAAAAGGTAAAATAGTACTAGGATCACCCATCAATTCAAATCTGGAGGCAACTCCAACCTATAAGCTATATTCCTAATTCACTGCACAATCTCATAAGGACTTATATATCGTCGACTTAGCTTTGCTTTTCTTACCAAAACGCATCATACCCTTCATAGGTGAGACATTCACATACACCTAATCACCAACATGAAACTCAAGGTCCCTCTTCCTAACATCCAAATAGGACTTCTGGGGACTTTGGGTCATCTTCAACCTCTCCCTAATCAACTTCACTTTCTTCATAGCCTCTAACACCAAATCTGAGTCAATCAAAGTCACCTCTCCCAACTCAAATCACCCCACCAGAGACCAACATCTCTTACCAAACAAAGCCTTAAATGGTGCTGTTAACACCCAATTTTTACCCTCCACAATATAAATTATCAAGCCTTTTCAATTTAAAATAATTTAAAATAATTAACATTTACAAAACTCAAAATATTTGAATTGATTATTTTCTTCATTTTAATCCGCGGATAATTTTATCACGTTTGATTTATCACTCTTTATAATCAAAAGATTTTGCCTTTATTTGTCAATTTTAATTTTAGTTTAATTGAACATTGCATCAATTAATTTGGTTCAATTGAAGTTCATATTTTTGAATCATCAGTTTACAATTGAGTTGATTATTCTATTTTTTATTGAAATTGAGAAGTTTGTTAATTGATTAATAAATTCATCTCGATTTGACTAAATTTACAATCGAATTGGTCAAATTTAAATACGTATCCCCTTGGACTAATTTTCAGACCCATCTTGAATCAATTGGTCCATTTTGCGGTCTATTTGGCCCAATTTTCCCTTAGTTCGGCCCAAATTTACCCAAAACCCGACCCACCTCCTTATTCGAGCGTCATAATACAGACACTAATTTATTTCACGTACATATACTCCTAAATCAGTCTCACACGCCCTCTTTTTATCTTTTCCCTCATCTTAGGCTCAAAACTTCATCTCCCTTGAAGCGACCCAGCAAAATGCCAAATGACGAACACACCAATGTTCCCCGAGCAACACTCCCGACAGCCATCTACAAATTCCTCTCTACGTGTCTCAATCGCACCTACTCTCTTGAAATCAATGCTAAATTCCTCAGCCCGTTAGATTTGCTTACAGATTGTATACACATACTCATTGTCTTCTAGGTATAAGGAAGAAACTTTTGAGTTTTAAATCCAATGAATTCCCATTTTGACTCTGCTTTTTCACCCCATTTTTCCCTAGTATTGGGCTATATAATCCTCATTCATCGCCATTTTGGGGACAACCGTCTTGACCTGAAAAAGCACCCTTAAACTTCCTCAAATGTTGTGAAAAGCTATTCAATTTTGGTGCACTCTTGAAGCTGGAAGCTTCGATTTCAAAAACAAGATTCCATCACTGGTGAGCATTCGTTTCAGCTCATCGACGTCTCAGTTTGTTGCTCCAAGAAAGGTAACACTCTCATCCCTCTCATCTTGGTTTCATCTTAAGTTTCATATTTATGTGAATATGAGAAAATCTGGAAGCTATCGAAATTTTTCATGTTGATATTGAGCTTGCTCTGACTAGAAAAGCTCTGTTATGTTACTATTTGACATCAAAAATGTTTTTGTCAAATCATGTTGTGAGGTCGTTCTTTTGAATTAGCTGTCAATTTTGTATTTCTGGTTCAACTTGTGTTACGTTTCAGTTGATTTTAAACTCTTTCAGTTAAGTGGCATCTCAAATGGTTGTTTTCTCACAATTTCATGATTTGGCAGCTACGTCCTTAATGTGAGTTTAATTTACTAATGCATATTGTGAAGTTCCTCTATTCCCATCTCTATCGCTGTGTTTGGATAGTTTGCTGATGATTTACTCTCATTCTGGTTTGCGTTCTGATTCAATCTGTCATTTATTTAGTAAGGATGTCTTGAGTATTGTTAACAATGAACATAGTATAGTCAGACTGTTGATTGAATCTCGATATATGCTGACATGCTAAACTTTTCATAGGAGATGCTAGCTTTGTGAATTCACCATCTTTTCATTGATTCTTCTGATTCTTCAGTCATACAACAGGTTGTTTGTTTGAGGTCACTGTATGCTCATTTCTCTAAATTGCTATGCTGTAGTGGTTTATTTTGGTTTGAACTGGTTTTCGGATTAGAAGGTTAAATCAGTCTTTGGTATTAATAGTAAATCTATGTCCAAGAGCTGTTCGTTTTAAAACCTTTGACTGTAGCGTATTAATTTGTCCTTGGAAAGTTTAAGCCTCTGTGTTGTTGTTAGGATAGACAGGTC
The DNA here is from genome assembly GCA_026153255.1 of Solanum medicagineum. Classification (NCBI taxonomy): domain Eukaryota; kingdom Viridiplantae; phylum Streptophyta; class Magnoliopsida; order Solanales; family Solanaceae; genus Solanum; species Solanum medicagineum. Next base: position 10,719 of record JAPFFP010043522.1, on the reverse strand, counting down.
ACGTTTTTTAGTTTGTGAGTTAGTTCTCTTTGGAATTCATGCTTTAAACTTTGCTGATTTTTTTTCCTTTTGTTGAAAATATTGTTGCCGAAGTTCATATTCAGTTTCCATGTGGCTGTAAAATTATTGGTTTTGATGACAAATTTGCTTGGTTATGTGGTAAAGTAGCCTGAGATACTGTTTAATTTTCTTTCTTTTCCATGCCCAGTTATTTGTCTCCTATCTTAGATATGCAATGGCCAAGGCTACTATGTAGTTGATTTATTTAATTATTTGCATGCCTCTAAAAATGATTCCAATTTTTGTTATAAGATAAATACTAAACCTTACTCTCTTTATTTGCATGAACACTCTGGGAGCAAATGGAGTCTCAATAAGGGGCTCCTGCAAATTGGAGTCTCATGACTGGACACCCTCATGTCCGTATTTGGAGTCAACATCCTAGACTATCTCGAATAGCAAGCCAACAGAGGAACCTTACTTAAAGTTATCCATGGCTATTTATATTTTCATCATTTATTTGTTTACTTTTCTTTACGTTAAACCTGCTTGTGCTATTTAAATATGTTATATTCTTGACCCACATAGCTAGCAATAATATAGATTTTGGGTTTGGGCACCTCTAGTTAGAAATAAATTCATTCCCGCAACGCTAAACCAATATTTGTTCTTAAGACCAATCTACTTAAAAAGAATCTTTTTTTTAACCATGAGTATTATTTCTATATATAAAGTTATTTTATTAGTACATACCATTTTCTCATACAAAAAATAAATAAATGTTGTTTAATCACTTTCCAAAATAAGAATACAAGTCATTTCGTTTCACAGACAAAAGATTTTTTTTAAGTTTTAATTATGTTGTCACTTTCCTAACCCCTTCCTTTAGGATAATTAGAATCCTTACCTAGAATTATATAGGTTAAGTAGATCTTCGAATGAAGTTAATAACTTTAGCATCACTTTAGAAAAAAATAGGTATCCTAATTTACCTTAAAAATAATTGAGTGACGACTCCTTAAGTTTAATTAATTAAGAATCACCAATATGTTGTATACCGTTTGACCTCTGGTTAAAATGCGGTATAAAAGCTTGGCGACTCCACTAGGGATTCTAGGTTCTAAACCATAATAGACTTAGTTTACTAATTAAAATTCGTAAATGTTTGTTTGTGTTACTTTTATTGCTTGCTTCTCCTTGATTGCTTAATTATTATTTGTTGTGTTTATTTGATATAAACTATTAATTTTTTTATGTAAATTGCTTATTTGTTATTGTTTTATATAAATTGTCATTCCGCTCATACTTCCTCTAATTCTGAAAAATTGATACTATCACACATACACGCGAGGTGTGCTTTGCACACCTGCAAACTTCGTACAAAAACCCAAACCTTAGGAGAGTTGGCATATGCACGGAGTGTACGGATCTTTTTCCCTGTGGCTGTGTAGCCTTCTCACTTAAGTTATCCGCTCGGAAACCTTTTGTCTAGTAAGCCAAATCTTTAAAAAACATAAGATAGAGTGAAAGCAACACCCTTCAAGGAACATGCATCATGTAAGACTAGGAGTCTTAATACGCAAGGCGTATTAAGATCATTACCAAACATCCAAGTAGGTTCACGACACCAAGTGACACCTCATTAGAATCTTTGTGCATATTTGAAGCATAATTATGCCTAAATATCGACTACATCGACTACTTACTCTTAGTTAATAGGCATAAGTTATTTCTTGTACTTTATTTTGGAGTAATGGAATGATGTATATTGGCACATTTTGTCCTTCAAATTTCTGGTAGGCCTACCTCTGGCATAAAAGAGGTCTCTTGCATACTAGGACGTATTTACATTTTATTTGAACTGATGACTTGCTTTCTATGTGACTTATTTGAATACCTAGGTATTATTTTACTTGATAATTTCATTTAAAACTATTTTTCTCTATTTTGAATTTTTTTTTCAACTTTTCCATTTTTGATAACCAGCTACCTACACTACCTATGCTACTCCTCCCAATCCACCACATATCACTCTACCAAATCAGCCTTCAACTCACGTTTCCTTACCAGATAACACACATCCGCTACCTATAACTACTCCCGTAAAACCACCAAATCAACCACCCATTACTACTCCTTATAATCCTCCACCACATCCAATCTAGAATACTCCCATTGTCCAAACTTACCCAGCTCAGCATATGCAAGGGCTACATATTGCTAGCCCTTACATACGATATGTTCCTCCGGTATATGCGACGGAAGCTCAAAGCCTTGCCAACCCAATGTCAGTCAAGTTCAAACCCGAGGTATATCAATATGAAGAAATGGAAAGAGATGCTAAGGCAAAAGCCGATTATGTACTTGCACGAGAGATTCGAGACCTTAAGAAAGCAATGAGAAACCTCCTAACTGCTAGAGGAAGCAAAAGTCTTGAATATGAGGATTTGTATGTGCAACCTGATATAGATTTTTCCGTAGGGTACAAACTCCCAAAGTTTGATATATTCAACGGAATCAGTGGCCCTTACGCACATTTGAGAGCTTTTTGTGAAAAATTTGTAGGGGTAGGGAGAGACGAGAGGATCAGAATGAAGTTGTTTATAAGAAGTTTATCTGGTGAAGCTCTTGCTTGGTACACGCAACAGGATTTCTGTAAGTGGCGTGGATGGAGTGATATGGCACAAGACTTTATGGATTGATTCAAGTTCAATACTGACATCACACTAGATAGGTTCTCTCTCTCTTTAAGTTAAAAAAGATGTCGACAAAGACATTTCGTGAGTATGCTCTACGTTTGAGGTTAGAAGTAGCTAGAGTTCAAACACCAATGAGTGAAAGTGAAATGATTGCTACCTTCACCGAATGCCAAGATAATAGCTTATACTATGAGAAAATGATAACCATGTTATGCGAAAAAGATCACAGAAGTTATTAGAATGGAAAAAATCTTGGAAGAAGGAATCAAATCAGGAAGCATCCAAGACCTTACAGCTTTATAAGTTGCAAGCAAAGCAATTCAGTATGGTTCCATTAATGGGAACAAAAGGAAGAAAGAAGTGGTATCATTGATCAAGGTCACAAGATGATCCAAATTCCCTACCTAAGTCAACCACATCAACCCATTTACCCTTACCAATACGCTGAAGCCTCGCAGAATCCCTATTATTCCCCACTAATTCCTTACCATATCTACAATACCCAAGCAAACTACTATAAACCTCGAACCCCTACCTATCAAAATCCACATTCGTACTAGCCTACCTAAGTTCCAACTTACCAAAATCGATCATAGGCTACACCTATAGTTCGTCCAAGTCATGAAACCAAAAGCACTCGCAACTATACAAAATTTGTTGAACGATTGGCTCAATTCTTTGAGAGGTTGAAAACAACTGGTATAATACAACCAGTTGAAGGAAAGCTTCCCTATCCCGTTCCAAAATGGTTTGATGGTTCTAAGCATTGTGCATATCATTCTGGAGGTATTGGACATGACATTGAGGATTGTTATGGTCTCAAAAACAAGATTAATGCTTTAATCAAGGATGGAGAAATCAAACATATTGGACCTCAACCCAATGTGAATAACAATCCTCTACCTAACCACGAGAATCAATAAAGGTCACTGCTACAACTACTTCCATGCCACTCTACAACACAAAGACATCAACCATTTAGGTGCTGAGTTAGATCAGACTTTGAATAATTGGATTGGTGCTCTGTTCTTCGTTCGCTGGGAGTATTGATAGATTGAATAAGAAGTCTTATTTTTTGTTTAAAACTTTGTCCTTTTTTTTTGTCTCTTAATTTTTAAAAGCTTGATTGCAAACTCTATGAATGAAGTTCCCCTTTCCTTAAATTGCTTCTTACTTATTACTTATAAATACATTTTTTAGTGTATCAATTACCAAATCTATCAATTTTATGATTGTAACTAATAATGAAACAAATGAATGCTAACAAAGAATTCTGAAGGAGGTGAGGATGACTTAAAAGGGGCATGACAACATTCAAACAGGAAGAAAAGTCAAGACGCTAGATCAACAAAAAACTTTAGATAAGTTTCTTTGAATGTGATGTTTCATTTTTTATGTATTTCAAACTACGTTCTGACCTGATTACATGAGAGGGATACGTAGGTAGCCCACAAAAGGTTTGATTTTACCATAGAATATTTTTAATTTTTTCTTTAAATGGGATGCTTAGGCATCCATGTATAGTCCCATTAAAATAGAAATAAAAAATCTTTGTACCTTTTATGTAAGTTGAACTACACATGGCCTGATTCCCTTGGCGGGATATGTAGGCAATCCATATCGAGTTCAGTCCTTTTATTAGAAAAGTCTTAAATCATTTTTATGTATCTTTGAACTATGTTTTGACTTCTCTTTGAGATACATAGGCAATCTACATAAGGTTTGGTGACACCAATACCATAAGTTCAGTGTACTTTCATAAAGTCAACACTAGGGCAGATTTTGATAAGATTTGCACAAGGATTGATTGGATAATGGCAAGCAACAAAGGGCGTTCAATTTGTTTCACAAAGTCTCAAAATTTAAGAGTTGGTAGAAATTTTCTTTTACAACTTTATCATCGTATACTTACAAATTTTTCAATATACTAACATATGTCTCTTTCCAATAACAACTTTTTTTAGTCATTTATTTATTATTTTTATTTATATACTTTTTAAAAAAATTATTTGATAATGCCTTTATTGTTTCATCTACCAAGTCTCATATGAAGGTCACAATGTCTGACCAAGCAAGATAGATGGAGAGCCAAGAAATCCAAGCTTCGAGTCAACACGAATCAACACCCCCTCCCAACTAAGAATTTTTCTTTGATTGAAGGAACAACAAAGATGCAAGATGCCACAGTGGATTTGCATCAAGCGCATTATTTGGAAATGTTCTTTCGAAGTCTACTGAACATACATCAAGTTCACTAGTGGAAGCACCCGACCAATTGAATTACACATCAAGACTTTAATGTTGAAGATGATATTCAGCCAATAACCAAGCGAATTCACTTATTTTATTTTACTGATTATCCTTATAATTCATTTTATTCACTTTAAATTTTTTTCTATATTTTAATGGGATGAAAAAAGGCTTGTAAAGATGACGAAAGACATCATTCGGCCATACGGTCCCATCATCATAAATATCATTGAGACATCTAAGACGACTGGAGGCCTCATTTATCATTCAAGTATCGGAAAACAACGAAAGACATTATTACATCATTTGCATAAGTCAAATAACTACACTCTTACTTTACTCTCTACTCTAACAATTATTTTAATTCATTTTACTTACATTTACAACTATATCTTAACTATTACATGTATTATTTATCATTGTTTTTATCTCCAAAGACAACCGAAAATATCATGACTTTACCTGCTTTAATTTTTTCTCCGAAGATAACCGGAGATGTCATGACTTTGTTCATCACTTTACCTACTTTACCGACTTTACCATTTTATCTCTGAATGCAACTAGAGATGTAATTACTTTAATAACTTTACCTACTTTTCAACTTTACCTTTTTTATCTGCAAAGACAACCAGAGATGTCATGACTTTGTTCTACTTTAACTACTTTGCCTTTTTATCTCCGAAGACAACCAGAGATATCATGAATTTATTCACTACTTTACCAACTTTACCATTTTGTCTCTGAAGACAACTGGAGATGTCATGACTTTACCTACTTTACCAACTTTATCATTTTGTCTCCGAAGACAACCAGAGATATCATGACTTTATTCATTACTTTACTTACTTTTCCATTTTATCTCCAAAGACAACCGGAGATGTCATGACTATATTCACTACTTTACCTACTTTACATCTTTATCATTTTGTGTCCGAAAGTGACCGGAGATATCATGAATTTCTTCAATACTTTATTTGTTACTTTAATCTGCTTTACCTACTTTAACAACTTTACCTTAAACATTGCAAATATTATTACCATCTTGTCTCCGAAAACAACCAGAGATGCCATGACTTTATGAATTCTTGGAAATTATACAATTAACAAGTACGTTTTAGATTTTGCAAAAACTTTAGCAGGAAATATTGCATAGCAGAGAAATATGGAGCATAACACAATGTGGAACCTTTTTTTAAGCAGCAAACTGGGACATAGTTTGAAGAGGATTGTGAAACTCTTTGGATACAAGGTAACGAGTGACTTCCACCACAATCTAACCATACCCTTTTTGGAAGGCATGTGGGCATTTCTTTGAGTTTGTTTATTTCATTTTCACCTTTGTTCATCTCAACTATCACCACAAGCAATCTTTTTGATCCATGTGACAATATACCAAGAACTTTGAAATTATGTCCACGTAAGTTCTTAACTGTGGGTGCGAAGCGCTACACTTTCATAGTTAAGAGGTTGCAAGCCTCTTTTTCATACTCAATTTATTTGTCAATCCTCCCTACCAAAGGTTGTCTTGGCATAACAAGATTTACTTTTCAATCGATTGCATCGAATGACAAGCAGTCTGATTCCTATGTCTTAGATATGTAGGCGAGCTCTATGTTGAAAACTCGACTGTATTCCAACCTCTCCTCTTCCTATTCTTGAGCTTTTTGGTCTTCCATAGTTTGACTCCGAAATAGATTTTGAATTCTTTCGTGATCTCATGTAACCTGAGATATGTAGGAAACCCAAAATCAGGGTACGGACATAATCTTCTAAAGTCCGTATCGAAAGCCTTTCAAAAGATGAAGATGTGGTCGGCTAAGATTGGATTTGTCAAGTTTCTTTGGCCATGATCTCTTTTATCGATCATATCCAAAGAAAGGGGAAGTTGTTGACAACCAATTGTTACCCTCCAAAATATAAATTAATTATCGAGCCTCTTCAATTTCAAATAATTTAAAATTATTAGCATTTACAAAACTCAAAATATTTTAAGTGATGATTTTCTTCATTTTAATCTGCTGATAATTTTATCACATTTGATTTATCACTCTTCATAATCAAAAGATTTTGCCTTTGTTTGTCAATTTCAATTTTAGTTTAATTGAACATTGCATCAGTTAATTTAGTTCAATTGAAGTTCATATTTTTTAATCATCAGTTTACAATTGAGTTGATTATTCTATTTTTTATTGAAATTGAGAAGTTTGTTAATTGATTAATAAATTCATCTCGATTTGACTAAATTTGCAATCGAATTGGTCAAATTTAAATACCCATCCCTTTGGACCAATTTTCAGACCCATCTTGAATCAATTGATCCATTTGTGATCAATTTGGCCAATTTTCCCTTAGTTCGGCCCAAATTTACCCAAAACCCGACCCAACTCCTTATTCGAGCATCACAATACAAACACTCCTATATTTCACGAACATATACTCCTATATTAGTCTCACGGACCCTCTTTTTATCTTTTCCCTCAGCTTAAGCTCAAAACTTCATCTCCCTTGAAACGACCTAGCAAAATGCCAAATGACGAACACACCAACGTTCCCCGACCAACACTCCCGGCAACCTTCCACAAATTCCTCTTTACGTGTCTCAATCGCGCCTACTCTCTTGAAATCAACGGCTGAATTCCTCAGCCCATTAGATTTGCTAACAAATTGTATATACATACTCATTTTCTTCTAGATATGAGTAAGAAAAGTTTGAATTTTGAATCCAATGAATTCCCCCAATTTTTCCCCTAATATTGGGCTATATAATCCTCATTTATCACCATTTTGGGGACAACCGTCTTGACCTGAAAAAGCACCCTTAAACTTCTTCAAATCAGTCTTTTGTAATAATTTTAAATCTATGTCCGAGAGCTATTCGTTTTAAAACCTTTAACTATAGAGTATTAATCTGTCCATTGGAAAGTTTAAGTCTCTGTGTTGTTGTTAGGATGGACAGGTCACTTTTTTTAGTTTGTGAGTTAGTTCTCTTTGGAATTCATGCTTTAAACTTTGCTGATTTTTTTTCTTTTGTCGAAAATATTGTTGCCGAAGTTCATATTCAGTTTCCATGTGGCGGTAAAATTTTATTGGTTTTGATTACAAATTTGCTTAGTTATGTGGTAAAGTAGCCTGAGATATTGTTTCATTTTCCCTCTTTTCCATGCCCAGTTATTTGTCTCCTATGTTAGATATGCAATGGCCATGACTACTATGTAGTTGATTTATTTTAATTATTTGCATGCCTCTAAAATGATTCCAATTTTTGTCATAAGATAAATACTAATCCTTACTCTCTTTATTTGCATAAACACCTTGGAAGCAAATGGAGTCTCAATTCGGGACTCCTGCAAATTGGAGTCTCATGACTTGACACCATCATGTCCGCACATGATGTCAACATCCTAGGCTATCTCGAATAGCAAGCCAACAGAGGAACCTTAATTGGAGTCATCCATGGCTATTTATATTTTCATCATTTATTTGTTTACTTTTCTTTATGTTAAACATGCCTGTGCTATTTAAATATGTTATATTATTGACCCACATAGCTAGCAATAATATAAATTTTTGGGTTTGGGCACCTCTAGTTAGAAATAAATCATTCCCGCGACGCTAACGTTTTGTTTTATTTCTAAAAAATAAATCAACATTTGCTCTTAAGGCCAATCTACTTAAAAATGATGCTTTTTTTTTTAACCATGAGTATTATTTCTATATATAAAGTTATTTTATTAGTACATACCATTTTCTCATACAAAAAATAAATAAATGTTGTTTCATCACTTTCCAAAATAAAAATACAAGTCATTTTGTTTCACAGACAAAAGACTTTTTTTTAAGTTTTAAGTGTGTTGTCGATTGCCTAACCCCTTCCTTTAGGATAATTAGAATCCTTACCTACAAGTTCTAAAAACAAACTCCTCTCAAGAACTTGTGTGGATTCAAGCTTGGGGATCATGACAAACTTATTCCTTCGTTAAATTTTTCTTGGGATTTTTTTAATTAGATCTTGGTATGTGGGTTTGATCTTTAGTTCATTTCAACCAAAGAGACCCAAAACTTTTCTTGCAATTTTCATGAATTTTAGCTACTTTAAAATTGGGTTTTCAATTTTATTGTTTATTAAATTCAATTAAGGTGTGAGTTGTACGTATTTTATGATTTTAAGTTGATTCAAGCCCTTACATGATGATTTACATTGAAGTTATGAATTTATGAATATGCATGCCCCTTTTTAAGCTTGATTTATGCATGGGTGATTTATATCATGATTTTAAATGTGGATTTAATTATAATTTTACATGAATTTCATACTATTATTATTGATTTTAAATTGAATCTAAATTACCCATGTCATTCTCATCTCATTCATAAGCATATGCATTTCATGAGCATCAATTTATGAAATTACCTGTGGGTTAAGCTCACATATGTATACATGAAAATATTTTCGCTGAGTTAAGCTCACTTATTGATTATGACAAGAATGTAATCACATATATGTCTATATTTAAGGATCTTTGGGCCTCATGGGTGGTTGCAGCATATTGTTATAAGAATGAGCTATTCCTAAGCATGAATATTTATGAATGTAAGTCATGATTTGGATTTTGAGCCTAAGTGTGCATTGAAATGATTTGAAGTGACTTACTCTTGAAATCAAGTATATGTATAAGTATTCTTGTGGGATGTTGACTTAGCATCGATAGATTGGGGCATCAGGGCTATCCCCCAGGGTCCTCTTCCTTTCCTTGAACCATATGCCAGCATAAGAATGACAGTCATCATCGAAATGTCTGGGTCGTAAGGGATGACTATACAGTTATGATATGATATGATATGTTTTGATATGAAAATTCTTCCGAAATGACTGGATCATAAGAAAGGTGTCCACCACATATGAAATGACCGAGTCATAAGATGTGGTATAGATTACCTTTGGTAAGTAATCGTCTCTCACCTGATAGGAGGTCAACATCGGGAAAATTAATATAATAGCTCGCATTGGTTTGAGATGTCGATTATGGTTACGTCCCCGCTATATATATCCCAGCCTTAAGCATTTCATGCATCATTGGTTTCATGGCATCTTGTTATACTATTCTCTTGATTATATCTTTCTATATTATGTGCGCTTGTCATCTAACATTAAAATGAAGGTTTGGTAAGTGACATACATTTTGCACCCCTCATACTTAGTATATTCAAACGTACAAATGCATATTTTTTCTTACATGATATCACCATGTAGGGATCGAAGAGCCTATCTATCCACCATACGACGTCTAGCTTTGGTTTCAAGTGGTAATTGTTGTGGTGAGTCCTATATTCCAAGGACAAACCACCATTCTTTCTACCTGTGTTATTTTTATCTATTTTACTTACTTTGAGGTTGAGCCGGGGGTATGTCTTGGCCCCCATCCTATCTTATGTTAGAGGCATTGTTGGACACTTTGTAAACTCCTTTACGATTATATGCTAAGTGATGTGTTGAGAGGTTAATCCTACGGCCTTGGTTTCCTATTGATTATTATGCTCTTAAGAGTTGGTTACAAGCTTGTGGTATGATTACGTGTTATGATATGAAAGCTCCTAAGTCCCAAATCGCCCCATAGCGCGAGTCCTACTTTTCCGTCCCTTAAAACTATGTGTTTACTATTTGTTTATGCTTACGAACTGATGATGTGGATATGGTGTTAGACCCCGTTTTCTTTAAATTAAGGATAATTATCCAATTGGGGAAATTTTGTTGTGGATGTCGTGCAATTTG
>JAPFFP010043521.1:0-13165 GCA_026153255.1 Solanum medicagineum | reverse complement strand
CCGCGACGGCTATGCATCGCGGTACCAAGATAGATTCTGAAACTTAAATTTTTGATACGGTTTCTCCAAAATCGAGGTTCTCCACTTAATTTTGCCCCTGATCACAAATATGAAGTCGAATTTTCAATATCATGCACGGATTTTGAGATATATGGAAATTATGATTTCGAGCACTTTTGAGATACTTCCTCAGGCACTTTTTGGGGTCATTTCAACATCATTGAGGCTTATACAAAGAACTGATAAATTATTGTTGTTAATGATATTGTTAAAGGTGTTCAGGGGAACTCTGCAACTGATTGAGAAGACTTGATCCATAACAGATTTGGAGTATTGGCTATACTCCGCCAAGAATGTCGTGCATGAAAAAGGAGGGTGTGGTACCGTCAATGACAGGTTTTTCAATAGTAGAACATGAGTTGCAGCTGTCGTGACCCCTGCTGGTGCTACATTGCTATTGAGGCCTTAGTGTTTATTAAGTAATACAAAGAAGTTACTATAGAAGCAGAGGCTACAATTGGGGCTAAATCTGTTGCCATATCGAAACTGGTTCACTCACAGAAGATGGTGGTTGGCTACTTGACTATCTGGTAGCCGGGGCTATCACAAGGAATGAAAATATGCTCGTGTGCTCTTGATATATTTTACATTGCACTTGCTTCATTAATGATTCTTGCAAAACTAACATTGCCAAATAAGTAGAATATGGAATCCTCCAAATTCGTATGTAGAAGGTCTCATTGATTTCAAGTACTTTATTTCAAATTTAACTTATGATCGGCTACAATATACTTATTCTCATTGTTTCATCATGATCCTTGATTTAAATTTGTTTCTATCATTATAGATGATGAGGATTTGATTACTACCAACTTCATCACAGGAGGAAGAACTTGCATATTTAGGCTAGAATAAGAAATCACGTAACCGATGTTTCGTTTAGAAATACACATTTCACTTCCAAGACTCATTTGCTAGAAAATAATGATATGCAATGATGTATTTACTCTCCACGAAAGTAATTTCTCGATGGAGCCAGTCATTGCTCGTCTTTGCACTATGGTGCAAGTGGATTATCTATAGGTTAACGTCGAGGTATTTGGTGAGATGATTTGTATCCCACTAACTTCTGATTAGAGGTAACTCAACTAGCATGCCAATGAGATTTGTTGGCTTTGTGCATTTTACCATCTAGTTTGATAAGAGACAAAGTTTGTGTCTTCTACTGTTTGTGTGTAGTTCTTCATGAAATGTTCTGCATATAGTTTTTAATTTTTTTTGCAAATATTGATACTATGAAATATTTTATTCCTTTTTCAAGTGTTTATTCTAATTTACATATAGAGCTTAATAAAAATTTATCAATCCTATTTTCTATCGTTAAAGTGAATTGAACCAAGAATATCTGCAAGGCACACTTTACACACCCCTGACAGCACCATTGCATGGAGAGTGTGTGTGGCCGACTCCATTACTTCCCTGGAGTTCAGGGGACAAGCATACCAATTTCTAACATAGTAACTACGAGAGTGCTAAAGGATAAATATCACTATCAAGATTGTTCATCATGTGGTTCAACCAATTGCAGAAATAGGATTTTCATAGAAAGGTATTAACATATAAAGGGTAAACACACAAAGAAAAACAAGGTAGTGTCTCCTCCATTGGGATCAGAAAAGAAAGCAGAACTAAACAACATCAAATGCCTGACCAATAATAACTTGTTTATGGAATCTGGTTCTCTACCTGAGAAAAACAATACCTATTAAATAATATCTCTCTGTATAAACGATGCAAAATCCTTCAAGTGATGCTAGAAGAACACCACAAGAACCAAAACTAAAATTTCTAGACAAACCAGGAACCAAAAGTATAGTTATATAATGTTGATATGCCCTGCATGATAAAAGATATAGGCTCCTCGACATTAGAAGTTGATGATGAAGAGTGAGAAACAGGTTCCTGCCATCTCAACATTATAGTAATCGCCTTGCTTGTTCTATTGTCCGTGTTCATAATTATTTCTGATTTCATAGATGCCCGAGAGAACCTCATCAACTCTTTCAGTACCTTCAAGGATTGACTTTCATTAACACTTGTATCTACCAAAAGGATGGCCTTCTGGAGTAAAGGGGCAGAGGCAAGTACAAAACTTATAAAGAGCAACTCGTCTCTTGAACCACGAAATCTATTTATTTTTAATATTCGCGAGTTGTTGAGTTATGTTCTATAGTCTGGTACTTGAAAACAATTTACATCCACTTCCTTTTCATCTTTCTTCCTCTCGCCCATCGACTATACGTAGATTAAAAGTAAAACAAGTGGCGTTTCAACTCCTTACTCAGAAAAATTATTAAAACTCTTGAATTCAAGTAGAACTTACCTAAAATCAAAGTATCATTAAATTTGGAGAACTTTTAAGAATGCTTAGAAAAGTAAAAATTTGATATTCACTTCAAAAAATAATGACAAAGATAGAGAAATCTCAATCTGGCGAGGCGCAATGGAAGACTCTCTACTTCGCTACAAGAAGCAAAAACTTAGACAGCGAACAACCACAAAAGAATAAAGTTTAACATTACCAAATAGGCGTTTTACATAAACATACATCCAAATGTGGCCAACGCCAACAAATAAAAACTCCTACTTTGAATATGCACATCTAACGCCACCTCAACTCGTCTCAATTGTGCTTAGTCGAAGACTCCAACTTATGAAATGAACGTCAGGTTTCCGTGGACATAAAGTGGGGATGAGTTGGAGTGTGTAGTTCTCAGTTGAAACCAAGTTGAGGTGTCTAGATGTGCACTTTCAAAGTAAGAGTGCTTACTTGCCAGCTGAGACAACGTTTGAGCATTTTTTTATTTATCATGCCTTTTGAATATATCCAAATATATCATTTTTCTTTTATGCAACTTACCTTGAGGAGACTTCGGCTTAAAACAAGATGACTAAGGTCAGTTCAACTGCTGAGAAGATCTGTCAATTTCATTACTTTATCTTGTTTGTTTAGTGAAACTTCTTCGTCAGATACAAATACAAATAAACTGTAATGACCCTCAAGTCGTTTTGAGAAATAGGGCTTTTTATTCCACAAAAAATTTATCTTATAAATTTTAAAAGGGATTCTTAGATTATTTAATTATTTTTATTATTTAGTTAAGAGATAATTTTTTAGATAATTAATTTAATTAGTGGATTAAAATAATAAATAAGTGATTATTTAAAAAAAAAAAAAAAAAGAAAGCTTTTATATTAAAAAAATATATATATAATAATAATATAAGAGAAAGGGCTGCTACCCTAGAAAACAATGAAACATAAGACTTTTTTTAAGGAAAAGGAGAACGAAGCTACCGTCATACTTCAGCACTATTCCAGGTAAAATCTTTACCTCTATAACCCCTATTGAATGTTAGATATATAGGTTATATGAATTAAATAATATTGAAAGTGGAAAGGAGCAAGTAGTGAATCATGGGTAAGGGTAATTAGTATTGTGGTAATTTTTGTACAGTGACAGCAATCATTAGACAATCATTACGTATAAGTAAGAGTATATGTTCGGATAGTTGATGACATGAGAATTGTAATTCTCAAGTTAATTACCGTATTAGAATTAGGGTTGATAATATTAGTATAGATAATTGATTATTAGGTATATTATGATATAAGAATATTATTATATTTGTCTTATTTGGAGGAATTAAGGCTTAACCTTAGGCTTGAAATTTATTAACCTGCTTATAGAATTAAGTGAATTTTTGGGTCTAGATTAGACATATACTAATATGGGTGTCTATGGACTCATTTATTTATGAATATTATATATTTGATAGATTCAAAACGTTTGGAGGTATTGAAGAAAGGGGAAGCAGTGGTGGACTAGCTTGCTTGACTTTGGTTCCTTTTGATTCTTCGATAAAATTGAGGTAGGTTATGGTTTGTTCTATCCAATAAAGAGACTCTCTTAATAGCGATTGATAGTCATTAAGTAAGGCTGTGATATTTTCTATGCACTTAATTGTTGTGGTTTGGTTGACTGATATATTGTTGTGATTGGTCTGCAATTCCAAGACCATGAAACCCATAATAATCTTGAACTTGATCTCTCAAAGTGATGCCTTGAATAAAGAAGGCTTGGTGAAACATTGGTAATGAAGTGAGAAGTAATGATAAGGAATAATGAATTATATATTATCGATCGAGTGTCACGTTTCGACACAATATTATAAGATCGAGTGTCACGTCCGACACATATGTATTATATATTATGGTTCGAGTGTCACATCCGACATATATATATTATTATATTATAGGATCGGGTGTCACGTTTGACACATATTATCTATATATATATTGGATCGGGTGCCACGTTACGACACGATAATAATAAAGGAAAACATGTTAAAATAATTTTTATATATATATATATTGGATTGGGTGCCACGTTCCGACACGATAATAATAAAGGAAAACATGTTAAAATAATTTAATATACTCAATGTTAAGGAACCTATCTCTCAAAAGAAGTGTGATGTGGAGGCTTAAGTCCTCATGTGTATTATTGATATCGTTGATTGGTTGTGTACTTGTTTCTTGTTGTTGTCACCTGTTAAGTGTTATGGTTGATTTCCTACTATTATTCTATGCATATTGATTTCTGTTTTGAGTCGGTTGATGATACCTACTCAATACATGTTGCCCGTACTGACCCCTACTTGTATTTGTTCTTGTTTTGTTTTGTGGAGTGCAATAAGTGTTCCACCAACTTCGACTCGCCCTCAGCTCTAGCTAGTCTTCAGCACCTCGGGTTCCAGGGTGAGCTATTCCTCTAGATCGCATTGGATCTCTTTAGTCATGTCATGGTGTCCTTAGCTTTCGGACCTAAACCATTTTATTCATTTACTTTGGTGTTTACATTTTTAGAATTGGTACTTTGAGACTAGTGTCCTTGATGTGATGACTTTCAGATTTTGGGGAACATTAAGTAATAAACTTAGTAGATTTGGTTATTTCTACTTATGAGTTTAACCTTTCAATTATTATCATATTTTATAAGTGAATTGTTAGTATGGATTGAGATTTATATGTTGGTTCGCCCACCTAGAAGGGTAAGTGTGGGTGCCACTCACAACTCATTTTGGGTCGTGACGTAAACTAATCTCCTCGAGTTCATAAAAGGACTCAATTTTAGGGTGTCGCTTCCACAACCAAAGAGAAGTAATATAGTAATTTTTAGGGCATATATATTCAAGAAATGAAGACCAATGCACTGTTCGGAACCCAGTCTCTCAAAATTTGACATCCAGAGGAAAGAAGTTGTAGCCTCTAACTCAAACGAAAATTGCATAAATAGAAGTATTTTGAGCTTATGAAAACCCCTAAGACTACATGGAGGCCTGAAAATGCAGTTCGACAGGACCAAACGCTGTAGTCCCGTATCATACACATAGGAAGGCAATTTATACGGGGTATTGCCAATGATTTGATTCTGAAATAATGATATCCATGATACCGTTTCTTGACAAAAATAACATCCATTGATAGACAACTAGATGTAGAGAAGAATGTATTACTGAAATATCCATGAAGAATGTTTTAATGAATTCACAGTGCTGAAACAGAATTATACTAATGATGTCTCTTGTGTTTGATGGCAGTTTCTTTGTGCAAAACATCATATCAAACACGAGCTTTGGGTTTGAAGCCCAAATATATCCTCAATAGGTATATGATCCAAAATATGTTGTATGACATTAATAAGAAGATCCGTAATTCTATCGAGTTTGTTACCGTCATCTATCATCTCCATTCTATCTTTTGATCATTGGCAAAGAAAGAAGAAAAAGAGGGAAGTTAAACATAAGTTAAAACATACTTTAAGATTTTGAATGTATGTCAAAGCAAAGCTTGTAAGACAGATAGCTAGATAGTTGTTTTAAAGAAGATACTTTAAGTTACTTTAACATACGTTCAAAATCTTAAAGTATGTTTTAACTTATGTTTAACTTTTCTCTTCTTTGTTTTTGTAAATAATCAAAAGTCAGAATGGAGATGATAGATAACAGTAACAAACTTGATAGATGTACAGATCTTCCTATTAATGTCAGACACCATATTCTGGATCATATACCTATTACGGATGTTGCAAGAATGAGTATTTTGTCCAGAACATGGGGATATATTTGGGCTTCAAACCCGAAGCTTGTGTTTGATATGAATTTTTGTACAAAGAGACTGTCATCAAACACAATAAACATTATTAGTAAAATTTTGTTTCAGCACCATGGATCCATTAAAATATTCTTTGTGGATATTTCAGTAATACATTCTTCTTTGCATCTAGTTGTCGATCAATGGATGTTATTTTTGTCAAGAAATGATATCATGGATCTCACTATTCAGAATCAAATCAATGGCAATACCCTGTATAAGTTGCCTTCCTATATATATGATACGGGACCACAATGTTTGGTCCTGCCGAACTGTATTTTTCGGCCTCCGTGTAGTTTTAGGGGTTTTCATAAGCTCAAAATACTGATATTTATGCGAGTTTCATTTGAGTTAGAGGCTACAAGTTCTTCCCTATGGATGTCAAACCTTGAGAGACTAGGTTTTGAACAGTCATTGGTCTTCATTTCTTGAATATATATGCCCCAAAAGTTACCATTTTATGTCTCTTTGGTTGTTGAAACGACATCCTAAAGTTGAATCCTTTTATGAACTCAGGGAAGATGAGATTATTTGCATTTGTATCCGACGAATATGTTTCACTAGACACACAATATAAAATAATGAAATTGACAGATCTTCTCAGTAGCTGGACTAACCTTAGTCGTTTTGTTTTAAGCCAAATCATCCTCTAGGTAATTTACACAAAAGAAAAATGATATATTTGGATATATTCAAAAGGCATGATACATAAAAAAATGATCAAACTTTATCTTAGCTGGCAAGTAAGCACTCTTACTTTAAGAATTCACATGTAGACACCTCAACTGAGAACTACACACTCCAATTCAACCCCACTGTATGTCTGCGGAAACCTACCGTTTATTTTGTAATTTGGAGTCTTCAACTGAGCATAATTGAGATGAGTTGAGGTAGCATTAGATGTGCATACTCAAAGTGCATACTCAAAGCTGGAGGTTTTATTTGCTGATTTTGGCCACGTTTGAGTATATGTGTATGTAAAATGCCTATTTGTTAATGTCAACCGTTATCCTTTTGTAGTTGTTTGTTGTCTAGTATTTTGCTTCTTCTTCCGGAGTAGAGAGTCCTCCGTTACACCTCACCAGATTAAGATGTCTCTATCTTTGTCATTATGTTTCTGACAGTGAATATCAAATATATACTCTTTTAAGCATTCTTTGAAGTTCTCCCAATTTAATGATATTTCCATTTAGGTAAGTACTACTTGGCTTCGAAAGTTGTTACTCACTTTTCCAAGTAAAGGAGTTGAAACGCCATTTATTTAATTTTTAATCTACATATAGTCAATGGGCCAGAGGAAGAAAGATGAAATGGAAGTGAATGTAAATTCTTTTCAAGTACTAGACTATAGAACACAACTCAACAACTTGTGAATATTGAAAATAAACAGACTTCGTGGTTCAAGAGAAGAGTTGCTCTTTATAAGTTTTGTACTTGCCTCTGCCCCTTTACTCTAGAAGGCCATCCTTTTGGTAGATATAAGTTAAATGAAAGTCATTCCCTCAAGATAGTGAAGGAGATGATGAGGTCCCCTCGGACATCTATGAAATCAGAAATAATATATGAACCACGAACAATAGAACGAGCAAGGCGATCACTATAATGTTGATATAGCAGGAAGCTGTTTCTCACTCTTCATCATCAACTTCTAATGTAATGGAGCCTTTATTTTTTATCATGTATGACATATCAGCATTATATAACTATACCTTTGGTTCCTTGTTTTTCTAAAAATTTTAGTTTTGGTTCTTGTGGTGCTCTTCTAGCATCATTTGAAGGATTTTACGTCATTTATACAGAGAGATATAACTAAACAGGTATGGTTTATCTCAGGCAGAGAACCAGAGTTCATACACAAGTTATTACTGGTCAGGCATTTCATGTTGTTTAGTTCTGCTTTCTATTTCAGATCCCAATGGCGGAGACATTACCTTGTTTTTCGTCGTGTGTTTACCTTTTATGTGTTGACACCTTTCAGTGAAAATCTCATTTTTGCTATTGGTTGAACCACATGGGGAACAGTCTCGATAATGGTGTTTATCCTTTGGCACTCTCGTAGTTACTATGTCAGAAATTGGTTTGCTTGTCCCGTGAACTCCGGGGAAGCTAATGGAGTCAACCACACACATTCTCCATGCAATGGTACTGTTAGGGGTGAATAAAGTGTGGTTGGTTCTATCTAAAGAGCTCGCCACTTTAATAAACCTTGTGCCTTGCAAACAATAGCTAATACTCGTTTATGACTCATAGTGATAGAGCAAAACTTGAGCTATTCACAAATTCACCAAAGGTTGATTGTTACTGCCATTGGCTACAAAACTGTTGTTTTGTAGAATAGCATTAGCTTGTTGCACATCATTGAGGCTTATTATACAAGGAACTGATGAATTGTTGTTGTTGATGATATTGTTAAAGGTGTTTAGACGAACTCCCCCACTAATTGAGAAGACTTGATTCATAACAGATTTGAAGTATTCGCTATACTCCGCCAAGAATGTCGTGCATGAAAAAGGAGGATGCAGTATCGTGTCAACGACAGTTTTTTCCACAGGAGAACATGAGTAGCAGTTGTCCTGACCCCTGCTGGTGCTGCATTGCTATTGAGGTCTTAGTTTTCGTTAAGTAATACAGAGGAGTTACTACCTAAGCAGGGGCGATAACAGGGGCTAAATCTGTTGTTATATCGAAACTGGTTCACTCACAGAAGATGGTGGTTGGCTACTTGACAATGTGATAACCAGGGCTATCACAAGGAACGAAAACATGTATGCTCCTGATATGTTTTGTATTGCACTTGCTTCATTAATGATTCTTACTAAGCTAACATTGCCAAAGATGAGTAGAATATGGAATTCTCCATTTCGTAGATAGAAGGTCTTATTGATTTCAAGTACTCTAATTCAAATATAACTTATGATTGGCTACAACAAACTCATTCTCATTGTTTCATCATTATCCTCGGCTTATATCTGTTTCTGTCATTACAGATGATGAGAAGTTAATTACAACCAACTTCATCGTAGGGGAAAAACTTGAATATTTGGGTCAAAATAAGAAATCACATGATCAATATTTTGTTTAGAAATACACATTCCACGTGTATTACTAATGGCATGAATTTTTAGGTATTAGTAATGCAATAATTTTAATGCATGCATTAGTATGATAAGACCAAATTACCCTCAAAATCTTTATTTACATCTTTTTCATCATATATAAATGGAAAATCTTTGTAAATAAATTCTTGTCTGTAATACATGTTATTTTTAATGCATCAATTTACATAAAAATATTCCATGTATAATTTATATTATTAATACAAGTCTTATACAAAAGAGAATTTTTATGTCGGTGATGTGGCATCCTCCTCAGCCAGGATTACTATAAACCTTTTTTCATGATTTACTTAATATTTTAATTAGATAAAGCTTAACAGTCACGACGACTAATTACAAACAAAAAGATAAAAATCCAACAAGCGCATTAACCCCGCTTCGCGAAGACAACGGCAATCAACAAAAATCACACATTAATATTGCTGTTGTTGAAAAGAAATTTTATGTTTGTTGGGTTCCTTCACTTCTATCATATCATTCATCTTTGATTGTTTCATGACTTTTTTTTCTCATTGCAGGGAATATATTGGCTTCTTGAACAACATAAGGAAAATTGACTGTACAAACAGAAGTTTTGAATGTGTGCGCCGTAAGTTTTATAATCTTTTGCCACTTTTGCTTTTGAAATTATGCTTTCCCTAGACACATACATTTGACACAGATATATTGCTCATTCAACGGTGCCTCATTGCATAATAGAGGGAGAAAGTATCCAACAATTCTTCTTTGCAGCACAGAGGGAGAACATACCAAATAATAATATTTGATTTGAACGTAAATGGACATGTAATTCCGTGGCAATTGCTTCACCAGTAAACAAGTTCAACAGATCTCAGTCAAGTCTTTTTTTCCTTCGATAATAAGTATACTTATATAATAGGATAGAAATCTTATGATATGTCTACCTTTTCCATTTTTCCCAAGTGTTAATTTCATTCAATAAGACTTTCAATTTTAGTACATGGACTTCTATTACGTCTGAACTGAAATTTTGATGTTACAATATTTTTGACTACATCTTTTCAGAATCATGAAAATTAATCATTATTGTATGTTCTTTTTGGATGCAGAATAAAGTAAATAACAAGAATATGCAATGCAATGGAACTAGTTGGCATGTGAGGCAAATTATGAAGGAAACAATACTATTGATATTTCAAAACCATGTGAGTAATCATAAAGTTCTGCACTTTGCAACACTTGCACTATGATCGATATGCTTTGTTATGCCTTCTGCAGTATTTTGTCTTGGTTTCTTTGCTTCTGTTATTTTCTTGAACAAAGGTTCGATTGAAAATAACCTATTTACCCCCAAGATAGGGGTAGAGTCTGGACACATTGTTCTTTCTAAACCCTCACTTGTCGAACTACATTGGATATATTGTTTATATCATCATTTGTAAGTGGAACATTATATTGTTTATATCATCATTTGTAAGTGGAACATTTTCTTCTTTCTTTAAGAAATTTTGAAATCTCCTTATTAGGAAACAAATGTTGTGAGTAAGATCAATGCATATTGGCATGTGATATTCCAAGTTTTTCATTTTCAGTTCATCTGGTGAACCCAATACAGACATAGCATTTGATCTGTAAAACACATAAAAGTAGGCAATTACTTGGTTTTAACGTGATTTTTTTACTTTCC
Source organism: Solanum medicagineum (assembly GCA_026153255.1). Lineage (NCBI taxonomy): Eukaryota > Viridiplantae > Streptophyta > Magnoliopsida > Solanales > Solanaceae > Solanum > Solanum medicagineum. The sequence goes on along the minus strand of JAPFFP010043521.1, from coordinate 2,185 downwards.
TGTGATTGATGTAAATAAACGCAATACAACATAGACTGGTATCATCAATAGTTAATGAGAGGGTTGTTTGTGTAGAAATTTGTTGATATCAACAGTAAAATGAATAATTGCAATGCAATTTATTTAGTTTCATCATAAGATTGAAAATCAAATACATTTCTTGGTTATTGTATTTTACATGCAGAAGGCAATTTTTATAATAACATGCCAAAGAAACCATTTGACTCTAGCTCTTTAAGCATTACTCTCGATTCGTATTTGTTTAAGCTTCACACATAAATGTAGCATTAGGTGTGGGTAGTTATAAAGGATTATTTGTTAGAATGTATAAGTTATGCTGGACTATTTCTGATCCATTGTTTGGAATATGATGTATAACTAATACATGTAATTGATTTTATAACGTCTTCTGCATTTGTTCTTGATGATCTTCAAGAAATGATTTGTTCTTACAGCTTGTAAGGAGTTGGTAGCACTTCAGATCAATAAGGTTTTTCATAAAGAAAGTCATTTTCGTTGCAATTGATGTCCAACTCATGATTTACACGAGCTTAGAAGCTTACATGTTTCATTTCTCATGGTCTAAGACTTATTTCGGTAGGTTTGACCTTTTAATACTACGTGAAAACATCACATATATTTTTACTTCATTTAAAGTAGAAAAGAACCTGTACAATCTAAACACTTACAATTTTACAACAGTCAGTCACATTCTTGAACTTATCAGCATGGTTATAACTAAAAATTCTTTAACGTTCCAACATTTGAAACTTTCAGATGGTTTTGCCCATCACATATACATAATAGGTGGGAAAAGAAAAGCAAAAAGCTACACTTCCAAGGTCTGTTTAAAAAGCCACCTGGTAGTTGAAATTGGTATAATTATCACGATAGTAATTACACACCCTGGTAATTTCACTGTCCTGTTTGTTTGTCCAAGTGTAATTACATGTAATTGTCATTGTCTTCTTTGGCTGGGCAAATACAATACACAGTTAATTTAACAAATTATTATTTTAAATAAATAATATTATTACTTATTTTATTTATAGGCTATACAAGATCTAATTTATAGTTATTACCAGAAATTAAAAAAAATAATTCTCAAATGCAATTACACAGTTAATTTAACAAATTAGATTTTAAATAAATAATATTATTACTTATTTTTTTAATTTTATTTGTAGGCTACACAAAATCTAATTTATTGTCATTACCAGAAATTAAAAAAAAATCTCAAAAATTAATAAAAGAAAACACAAAAATTAAACACATAAAATAATTCATTAAGGCATCCAAATATGAAAAAGAATAAGAAAAAAAGATTTTACTCGAGAACCTTAGAGTGTCGCTAGAAATGAAAATGTTCAAATAAAAAAATAAGAGATAAGTATACAACACACACCTAAACTATACCACTTTTTGAGTTTCACACCCAAAGTATTGAAAGTTTGAGAAGAACACCTAAACTATCACTTATTACTTTGACAAACACACCTCAGTGGTGTGTGTAATACACTCTCTTTTATTGGACAAAACTTTGCCACATGGCATGCCACATTGATAAAAATTAAATAAAAATATTAATATTAGTTAAAAGTAAAAGATTAAAGTATAATATTCTTCTGAAAAAATATTATTTTTTAAAAAATAAAATTTAAAATAATTTTTCGATCTATTGCCCCTACCCCCGTGTACCGCCCACCCACCCCAACAATCCCCGCCACTTTTATTTTTTTAATTTCTTTTATAAAATATTTTTTAAAAGTTCAAACTTCACCCCCTACTCCACTCCTACAAAAAAATAAATAAATTTTTTTAAACTAAATAAAATTTTATCCCACTTGCATCTAATCCTCTGCTCCCAAATTATTTTTATTTTTTTAATATTTTTTTTATAGATGTGTACACATATTTTTAGAAAAAAAAATTTCTACTTGTTTATCGAGTATAACATAAATAAAAATTTATTTAAAAAATTTTTCGACTAATAAAAAATAAAAGTGGAGGATTAAGTGAGTAGTGTAGAATTATTTTTCAAAAAATAATTAAAATAATATCTAGATTATTATTTTAAAAGGAGATGAAATGAGAATTTTTTTAAAAAATTTACAATTTTTGTTTGGTGGCGGAGGGGACGGGAGGTACCGTGAGAGGAAGTGGTAGGGTGGGATAAGAAAAATAT
>JAPFFP010043520.1:0-13165 GCA_026153255.1 Solanum medicagineum | reverse complement strand
CTATTAATATATCAATATCATATGTTAGCATCATATATTTTTAATATATTATTTTTTAATTCAAAATAATAATTTTAATATGTTTTAATATTTTACATAATAATTTTAGCATATATCAAGTATTTAATGTAAATAAAGATTATTATTTAAACTATTGTATATTTTATAAGTGTGAATATTATAATTATTAATTAGATTGCAATTTATTAAATTTCATCCAAATTCATTTAATTTGTAGTCCTTATTGTTAATTCGAGAAAATTGACTTTGACTTTTTTGAAAATCCAATTTATACTTAAATCAAATATAAATCAAATTTTCGAAAATTTAAAGAGTCGCAACCTAATTTTGAGGATAATTAGGAAACCAATAAAACATTTAAAAAGACTTAACAGAAAAAATCTCTTTAGAATACTAAAGAAAGGGCTCGGGTTCAATTTCCATTTTGAAATGAAACTAATCACTCAAAATGGCCTGGCCGCTAACTTGCGGTTGACCGGCGATTTACTATTAACAAAAGATCAGTTCTATCTACTATTAGCAAACATGTAATGGTCTTGCAAATTAACCAATAGAGTGACAGTAGTGACTAAAAATAGGAACCGACATAAAAAAAAATCAGAACAAAATTGAGCATAGTGACTTTGTGAGGTAATGGGCAGCAACCATATTTACAGTAAATTAGAATAGCCATGAAACTGATGCAAAATAAAGAAACAGAACTTCAAAATCGATCAAAACAATGAAGCAACTTTAACAAAAATATGGTACTTTCCGGTAGCCAAATTTCAACAAATATCCTTGAATCAACTTTTAAAATCATTTTCTTAGTGGTTAAAAAGTTTACTTTAAGAAAAGAACTCAAACTATAGATGACTTTGAACAAGAAGCTTGCCCAGATGCATATTAACAAATAGATATAGCTCATTAAAGAAATACATTCTACCAGTTATAACATAACTTGAACATGGGATGAGCACCACTTTGACAAAGAAAAATAATAAGAAGCTTAGTCATACTTCGAGTGGAATGAGTTCTTTGCCAACATCTTCTAAAAGGATGGCAAAGTTCCAGTAAATAAGCTTAAGAAGAATCAGAACAGATTAGTCTTTAAACTAATAACACATATAAAACATAAATAAATCAGTTATTGTTCTGTAAAGCTAAGTAATTTGATCTTCAATTGAATTTCATATATTAAAGCAAAGATGAGGCACAAGCTATAACAACTTAAAGCGACCTAGTGAACTTAACCTAACAACATCATACTCATTTTCCACTTAAGAGTGGATAGCACCACGAGTTCCATTTTCTGTAGTCTTTACCTCAAACACAAATCTTGAATCAACAACTTGAAGGTCTAATAAAAGGGGAACTTGGGTCTCCCCCACTTTAGCAGCAATGGAAAGACAGGCAACAACTAAAGCACTTATGTGCTTGAAAACAACAAAACTGGAACAAGGATGAGGAGTGGAGACTGCGTATCTCATTCTTGAGAATTCAGATCAAACGTAGTTCATTACAAAGGAGACTAATCTGATAAAAAAAAACATAGAAATAATTATAAGCAAATCATGCAATTACAGGAAAAGAGATAAAAGAAAACTCTGAATCTCCAGACATAGTGCCTCTTGATAGCAGATGAGTTGATCGTCAAGTTGTGGTGAGTGATGTTTGTGCTAAATCCTGACACATCGCTGCATGACCAGGTGTAACACTCTAATTTTTTTTAAGCTAAGACCGAGTCATCCTTCAGATGATATAAGATTTTAATTGAGGATTCTTAATTGAGCATAGATGTTAAAGTCAATTTGTTAGTATGGGAATAGAATTGAAGCTGATATGAGGTCGTAGTTCTAATGTATGATTTTATAAAAGTTAGGTGAACCAATGACTTGTAAGTTGTATATACATGCCAGGATCAATTCTTAAGTATTTAAAGTATAATAGGTGTGATTTAGAGTTATAAGGGATCTTTTACATCAAGCCAAGTTCAAAGAATTTCTATCAACTAAGTTTTCATATGAGTCGATAGAAGGGTCAACTTCAAATCGTCATATCTCCTAAAGTATAATGATTTGGATTACCTGTAATATGTCAAATCAAAGATATTCAAATTAGCTTTCCAAAGCATCTAGTTTTACGTTAATCAGAGTTCGGAGTAGAAAGTTATGACCATTTTAGTGAAGAGGTGCAGAGCTGTCCGAAGGTCCGCGCCCGGAGCGCGTCGCGGACCTCACTGGATGAGTTGATGACGTTTTTTCTTTATAATTTGAGGGTAGTTTTATCCTAAAACCTTTTGGGGATCTATTTATGGTCTCCAAAATGTATAAAACGTCAGTTTTCATGATTAAAATCCTCTCCCTTCTCTCCTAAACATAAACGCATCATCAAGTTAAGATTAGCTTCCAAGATTCCTCCTCAAGGTAAGTTATTCTTCATGAATTTCAATCTACCCAACCCAAATTTCTTTATCTACTCATGAAGCTCTAATATTATTTTAAATCATACCCTATGGTTTCAAGAAAATAAATTCAAAAATCCCAAGAATGGATTTCTTGACTCTTCTTCTTCAACAATTATGGTTCTTCATCAAGAACTCTAAAGAGTCTAAGTCAAGAATTCAAGAATCAAAGATAATTCTTTCAATCAAGTACTTCCAAGTTCTTTCACTTTAAAAAAAACCACGAAGATTGAGGATTTTCTCTAAGAAAGCGAGTATTCCCCAAACTTCAACCAACAATTTCTCTCTCAATGTTGATCAGATTTGAGCAATTCAAAAGGCTAAATTGTATATTTTTCTGAGGAGAATACCATGAGAGTTTCATAAATTGATTTTGGTGCGTCGTTTGAGGTAAAATTCATGATCTTGCTGCTGCGTTTTAATATATTTTGAAAACTTTAACATGCGATTTCTTCCTCATATTAGCTCCGATTTTGAATTGGTTTTCGTCGTTGAATTCCTTATCAATTAGGGAACATTTTCATGTACAAATTTTTAGATTCCGATGATATTTTCTGGCGACGAAATTTTTGGACCGTTTTACCCTTTTCACCTGAATAATTGATTTTAGTGTCGTTAGATTTATTATATAATTATGATGCTATATTTGAATAGATTTTGGTGAATTGGAGTGTCATAGAAAGGGAAAAGCTTCGGAATTAACGTGATTCGAGATTTTATATAAGGCAAGTGAATTTCTTAACCTTTGTTAAGTATATAAAATCTTATGCTTCTTGTGTGAGGTGTTGAGAATGATTTATGTAGACTTTGATTGAAATATTTTAAATTGGGTAATTATCCTATGTTGATATTCTTGTGAATTAATGATGGAGGTTTACTATATGTGAAGTAGTGATTATTTGTTATTGATATTATACTGATACTTACTTTTAGATGTGAATGTTGTTAAGGTTGTGATGGTATCGAGATTGAGGATATGACAACATTTATGGTATTGAGCTACCCATTCTTGATTTTAAGATATATGAATTTGTATGAGCATCTTGCATATTTTATTTCCATGAACATGATTATTGTGCATTTACTATGTGTTTGCTGGATGATCCAAGAAAAGAAATGCAAAGCCTAAGGGAAACGGTTCTGGCTAGTGAAAAAGAATGAGAATTAAAGAGGATGTACTATGATTCGAGGGACGTGTCACACGTCGCGATGAATACTATGATTCGAGGGTCGTGTCGCACGCTGCGACGGTTACTATGATTCGAGGGACGTGTCGCACGCCGCGACGAATACTATGATTCGAGGGTCGTGTCGCACACCGCGACAGATACATGGTCCATGTGTGGCCCCCATGGGTTCTGACTGAGGTATGTTTATGATCAGCGGATGTGTATCACTAGGACAGATATGCATCATTCTACATGACATTGCATTGCATTTCATCTCATTATCATTTATAAATGCGTTGTTTTGTGAAACTTGTGATAGATGCACTTGATCCCTGGTGTTGTCGATATATAATAGTTGTTGTGGTTATTGAGCTATCTGCTATGTACATTGTGAACTGTTATACTGGACTGATTTTATGCAGGTTGTAGTTGTGGGGGTTTGGTTGGAGTGTTGGGGATATCGGTATTCTATATTACTTAATTTTGTGTTTAGTAGGTCACTTGCTGAGTACCATGTGTTTGGTACTCACCCCCCCCCCTTGCTACAACAATTTTGTAGGTTGCGAGCCCGAATTGTCTTGATACTCTCCACTCTTCCTTGTCCGAGGCTTCCTGTGGAGATTGTGAGAGGTAGCTGTTTGCCATCCCAGCTGACTTCTTACTCCTACTTATGATTTTGTTCTATTCTAGAGATAATATCATTTGATACTTGTGTTTTCTTTCGAATCTATTGTAATACATTAGAAGCTTGTGCACGTGACAACCAGGTTTTGGGGGATTTTCATTAAGTTGACTTATTATTCGTAATTGAACTTTCATTTTTATTAATTCAGCATTTTTAATGTTATAGTTTGGTTATAGGCTGACTTGTCTTGGTGGGATAAGACGAGTGCCACCACGCCCATTTTTGGGTCGTGACACCACTCTATGACAAGTTGATGAGTCTTTCCTTCGGGTCTTTGTCAAATGAATATTGATTCTGACTTCTCTGGTGTTTTTGTCTTCTCAGATCTCCAATTTCAAGCTTGAGGTGTTTCAATTTTGACAAATGGTTCAGATATCACAGTCTCTTCATCATACTCTTCGAACACTTCATCAATATTTACCTCATTTTGTTCATTCAGCTTGTGACGTGACTTAATATGATAGATTTTTTGAATTATTAAAATCATAAACAAATTTTGTTTAGATAGCAAAATTGAAATAAGCAAAGTTTCATTAATAAAAGGAACTTTAAACTAAAAGAAAGAAAGAGAGAAATTTTGGCATAGCCACAGGGCAATTTGCCTTTTTCAAAATATTACAAGAGAATTAAAGCATAACGAAGTAAAATTATATAAAAGGTGGCCTCGAGCCTCTTTGGACTACCACCGATTTTGAAGTAATATAAAAAGATATCTTTATCTATCAAGATGAGCGAAGAATCAGAAGCAAAGTGGATATCTAATTAATCATTTGCTCTTTGGACTCGGTGTCTTGCACCGCCTAGTGTATTGGTAAGCGCAACACCATCTCCTTTGAACAAATCCCAGATTTCTTCCCTTAGACCATTGTTCTTGTCATGATTTTGCACTGGCAAAGACTGATGTGAGTGAGGCAATATTTATGGTAAAGTGCAATCGACCTGGGTCTTCTTCTCAAGCATCGAAGCAGAAGCTTGGTAAGGTGTGATGATCACAAATTCAAATTTCTTTACTTGAATAGGCCATAATTTCCTCATAATGGCCGGAGTTCGCTAGAATCACAACTTTCTCCATACACCAATCTTCATTGAATTTCATTGTATTAATAGACACCTGTTGATGATGGGCAAAGGATTACTGTTGATACTAGGAGTGACCGTCTGAAGAGTGACAATCCTTTCATCAATCAAGTTCTGAATTTTATGCTTCAAGTTGATGTAATTCTCAATGGTATGGCCCACAACTCCTGAATGATAAGCACATTTGTGGTCTGCTCTATAAAATTTTCCCAAAGGATTGGCTGGTCTTCCTTTTATAGGATGGAGCATGCTTGCTGCTTTCAATCTTTCATAAAGTTGGGTTCGACTTTCAACCAAAGAAGTAAAGACTCGAGGAGTTCTCATCACAAGATTTGAATGATAAATATTGCAATTACTTCTTGAAGATAGAGGTACTTGACAGTAGTTTTGGGGGATTTTGATTCCCTAAACCATTTTGATTCACATCTTGTAGAGCCCCAATGCTCACTACCAAAATAATTTTCTCACCAAGGACTCAAATTCAAAATTTCTGATTAAAAAAGAGCGGATATCCATTGTACCACATTATTTGATGATATAAAATAAGATGTACTTAACTTTCAGACTTATTACATTTTTAAAATAAAATAAAAGATTAATCCTTTGTAATTTATGTCAAAATTAAAATCAAACTTATGTTCTTTACCGTAATGACATACAACATAATTTTGAGTCAAAATATCAAGAAGTGAATAATACGATAGAGTGATTAAAAAAAAAATTACAAATAGAACTGTTGAGATGTTTTTTTGGAATACCCTTTAACTAAATTAATCATAACTTAAAATAGTGTTATTTTATATAAGTATACTTGGAATGAGAGCATGCTGGCTAATTCTGCGTCACTACACCATCAATGGCATTTTTAATTAATTCTAGGGGAAATGATCAAAAATATCACCAAATTATTTGAAATTGAGCAAAAATATTCTTCCACTAGGTTTTGGCTCAAAAATATCTCTTTATTAAATTTTTTGCTAAAAAAATGCCCCTCTACGAAAAATGATAAAAAAAGGGGATATTTTTCCCTAAATGGGGTCGACCTAATATCGGAGGAGAAAAGCTCTTGGGTCCCTAAATGGGTTCCACGTGAACTAATCATGTGATACTTTTTGTGCACATAGCATGCATGGTGTCATTTCCATTAGAGAGGGAGATAATTTTTTTTTTGAAGAATTTGAAGGGAGGGATATTTTTTAACCAAAATCTAACCAGGTGGTGTTTTTACTCCAATTCCGATAATTTGGATCCTTTCCCTTAGAGAGAGGTGTATTTTTTAACCAAAAATTTAACTGAGAGGTATTTTGAAGCAAAACCAGAAAAAATATTTTTGGTCCATCTCAAATAATTGGGGTATTTTTAACTCTATTCCGTTACTTCTATTTAGGATGACTTTGGAGTTTACCTACTGATCTGAAGTCCTTTGACTGTCTAATTTTTTTTGCTTGTTTTTGTGGTGAATGGCAAGTTTTGGATTGCAACCAAATATGATCATCTACATAACAACATTTTATCACATGGAAGCTGCTCCTGCTTCAGTGTTGATTAATTTATGGTCAGTACTTTATATTTTGGGGGCTTTTACTTCTGATTCTTATTTGGGAAGGTTTAGGCTGTTGCTGTAAGTTCTCTTTTTGTTTCCAATTTGTCTTGATTGCAAGTGATTATTAGGTAGGATTTGTTAGTAACATTATAGTGCTCAATCACTCGAGAGTGCAGAATACAAGATTATATGCCTTGTTCATCTTTTGACCCTGTTTAATTGTAAAGGTTTGTTCCGTTTCTCTCGACAGGGAATGTCTGTTCTATGGCTCACAAGTCAGGCCATTACCCTGTGGTCAGTATAATGATGGTTGTAATGGAGTAACAGCAGTCCAACTTGCTGTACTTTTGTTCTCTTTGGGGCTTATTTCAATTGGTGCTGGTTTTGTTAGACCTTGTTTCATAGCATTAGGTGCTGACCAATTGGATAACGAGATGACCTTCAAATTACAAACAACAATAATCACAGACATATTAGTCTCATGGTTCACTATATAATTGTGTGAAGGTGCAGTGGATGTGTGATTTCTACAGAAACATACTCTTACTGAAACATTTTTAGAATATGATTTTACTAGTCTCGTGGAACTTGAGCGTATTCTCTTACTTGACGTTCCAATTTCTGCATTTGCAATGAACCTTGGCAAGAGCAGCCATGTAATCATCAGACCTTGATCCATAAGGTGATTTACAAGCAGCAACCAAATGAACTTCAGCTGCATCTGGTTCATTCTGTGATTCATAGTACAAGCCAGCGTAGAGAGAAGCATAGAAATATTCATTTGGCTGTCCATTTAAAAATGCTGCAACAAGCTTTTCTGGATCACCACCATCTTTAAACATGTTATAAGCTTGTCGCATGACTGGCCGTGGATCTCTACCTACCTCGAGAAATCTTTTTCTTGCTTCAGGAATTCCATACAATTGAGCTTCACAAAGAAAGCACCATATTGACTCCTCTGTGTCATTTGGGTTTTGGGCAACATCTAAGCGGAATTGACGTGCACCCTCCTCGTACCTATCAAGATAATATAGAGATAACCCCCTTTGCCAAAGATAAGCTTTCTGGCGAGGATCAAGCACAATTGCCTTGTCAAACTCCATTAGAGAACCTAACACATCGCCCTGTCTGAAAAGAAGCATTCCCCTTCGAATAGCCATCGCAGCTGAGTTGCCGCTTGTTAGCGCATCCCACAGCCTAGAAACAGATAGTCTTCTCCTCAAGATTGGTACTGGATTCTGATAAGTCTGGATTCTTGAACCAAACAACAATTTTCCATTTGAGAAACAGTAGTCAAAGGGTTTGATGACTACATAATTGCTGGGTTGCAGATGATGAATGTGTGTTACTGCCATTATGGAAAGGAAAGGAAAGGTCAGAATTTCACGATGATAAGGCAACCACAGCCAAGAAAAACCTCCCTCAGTTGGGACGGGAAAGCCTTTGTCATAAAAAATAAAGCTAGAATATAGACGTGTCATTATTTGTATGTATAAAGTGCCAACTTTATTTTTCAGTGTAATCTATTTTTCAATATAATCTCATTAATCTATTTTTACCTTCGGAAAGGTCAAAGTTTCAAGAATATATTTATATTTATATTTGAAATATTTCACGCCTCGTTGCTTAACATACAAGCACACAGTTTAGAATCACACAAAATAAAAAGGGGAGAAAAAGAGGGACATAACTCATGTCAATGTCCCTTCTGAATTGAAATATTTGTGCAAGCATATCTACCTAGCTTTGATCTTTTTATTTATATCGTTTTAGCTTAAAATGTAGCTTGAAATGGGTTTTCATGTGCACACGATTAGAAAAAGACCAAAATTAGTCTCTTATCTTTGCGTTAAACTTCAAAGTCATCTTTGAGTTTTCATATGGAACACTAATAGTCTCACATTTTTGCAATATTTACATACTTTTAGTCCTTTCCCAAATTTTTGCATTTTTTCAAATATTGATTTTGTCCACAATTTTATGTATGAATTATTCAATCTTTATATATATTGTGACACCCCGTAAAATTACCAAAATACTCCTAGAATAGAATCGTGTGCATAACGCATCTTCCCAAGATCCAATGAAAAATCCGAAACTGAATTTGCAATCAGCGCGAAAAATTGAGTGGCAAAATGGCCTCGATCCGATTTTAGAGCAACCGGATCGAAAAATAATTTTTTGTGGTTAAACGCAAACCACTGAGAGTGCGCGACGGGGCCGCTACACGCCTCTATTGTGGACCAACACTTAGTTTGACTAGAAAGCTCATTCGGAGAGTTTTCGGCGAAAAATATCGAAAAATACACGATCTACGTCGCGGACCCCGCATTTCGAAATTGATTTTTTTCGAATTTTGTGAGGGGCATCATAAACCTTTCCAAACCCCTCCTAGACTTAATATATGACCAAAATAGGTCGTTTTAAACATAAAAAGAATTTAAAATCTATTCTTAAGCTGTTCTAAGTCTCTGAAAAAGAGCTAGGGCTAAAAGAGAAGAGAGAAGACCGAGGAGTTGAAGATTTCAAGTTGGATTCGTGCCAAATTGATAGTCTACATTCGTTCCAAGTATATAAGGCTAACCAAAGCATGAAATTATTCTCCTATGTGCCCTATAGATGGTCTTAGATGTGAGTTGTAAATTCTTGAGTTTACAGGCATGATTCTTGATTATCTTCTTGAGAAATTATATATATATATATATATTCATATGTTAATTATCACCATAAACTTGTTTTCTTGAATTGAATATTTTTCATCAGATAATGTATAAACCTTATATGTTAATTGCTAAAAGCATGCATGAAATAAGATAGGGATTGAGCCATATATATATATATATATATATTCTTGAATGTGATGAATATCATAACTGAATTACTTGTTTACATGGTTTAAATGAACGAGTTGTATGATTTTATAACCCTACATGATTATTTTGCTAATGAGTTCAAGAATGAACCTAGGGATTGTTGTCTAGAGCCTTGATCACATAATTGTATTTGTTGGTTGTGGTCCGAGTATGATAATGAATTGAGAACCTCAAAGAGTTTGAACGTAATCCTAAAGGAATATTTCCTAATTCCTCGAGTTAATGAATGAATAATTAATTGATGTCCAAGTTTGAAGGAGACTAAATGAGGATAAAGGATAAATGTTAATGTTTATGAGCATGTTGAGTCTATGGGAGAAGTATCGAGTACCGAAATGGGTAAGAGTGAGTTATACTCAAACTCATAACTACATGACCAGCGTAGGTGAGAATTGACCGTGAGCAATGGATGTATCCTCAGTTCCAAAAAAGGACTTAATGTTATTTCTATTTTGGATCCAATAATGTACGTCTTCTACTCCGGCAAGGTATTGGGCAGATGGGACAACACTATCGGTTCGTTGTATCATCACCGGCTCATAGGTTATGGGTTTAGGTCAGAGAAACTCCCATATAGGTTTCCTCTTGATAGTACTCAGATATTAATATAATGGTATGAGCCTTCACGAATGGTAATTGTGATAGTGTCTATTCCTTATGCTGAGATGAGATGAGTACTTGATGAGCTAATGTTTTTCCATGTTATTATGTTGTTTCGCTTACTTTTGCCCCATTACATTCCACGTACTGATGCCACTCTGGTGCTACATCATTTTATGATGCAGATATACAGGATAGAGATCATAAGCAGGCATTTCATTGAGGACGGCCAGCGGATTGGTGAGTTTCCCTTACTTCGGAGGATTCATATGTTACTTTTAACTTGCTTTAGAGTTAGAGTTACATAGTATTTATTTTGATTGAGGTAGCCATGAGTCTGTCATTGGCACCACCTATTAGTGATAGATGTTTCATAATTAAAGTCGATTGCTGATGTGAACTAGTTCTTCCTATTAGTTTCTTTTTATAATATTATTCTGACACTGGATAATGATGTGCCCATTTATTCCCTTATGTCTTCCGCTAATCAGTAGAATGAATGAACGAATGAATATGATGAGGCCAAGTGATTCGCTTCGGGACCAACAATAACCTCTAAGTGCCGATTATGTCTAGGATACCCTCCTGGGGTGTGACATATATACTAGATAATTATGGATCGTGTTAGACGGGCCCAACATAAAATCTTATAGAAATCTAAAATTGCACAATATTAATAATCAAATTATTGAAAACATAGTTCAACTGCCAAATGTATTGTTCATATATACATGTGAATGTCATATTATTGGTCGTTGAAATGTGATAATTACATATTTTAACATATACATATGTAGGAGTACTAATTACATTAATATATTATTTACAACGTACACAAAAATAGATATAATAAATGCATTTTTCATATTGTTATCAATTTCTTCTGAATCATTTTTAAACAGAATTACCTATTAAATTTAAATTGAAAATGAAATGTCAGTATCGCAATAGTTAAAAAGTCAAAATTCAAAACAATGTAAAAATTAAAGATATAACAGTCCATAAAAGACTAAGGTAACAATATATTACCTTGATATTTTCTTATATGTTCAAAGAAATATAATTACCAGAAAACAAAGATAGTAATCATAGTTAAACCAACCTAACATCACGACAAATAAATAATAGCGTTAAAAGATTGCAAAAACATATCTAATGGCAATAGCAAAAGAGTGCAAACTTGTTATTTCAAAGGATCTTGCGCTCTGTAAATGCCAAATGAAAGTAAAACATGATTAATCACTCATTGAAGAAATAATTTTCAGAATAATTTCTTTGAAGCAGCCAGCAAAACACAAACATAATCATAAAGTATATCACTACAATAGTAGTGTAAAAAAACTTTCTCAGTCTATCACTTCATAGCCTTTAAGCTTAATTGCCAAGAAAATTAAGGTTTGAATTTATATCTTCAACTATAATACCTAAGAATACAGTAGATAATGGATCCGTTGAAAAATAAAAATTATAAGCGGTACAAAAAGAGCATTTGAAAATATAATGATACAAAGTCAAATACTATAATCAAAAGTAATCCAATCTGTCCATATCTCTTTTCAGCTTAAACCTAGATAATTTTAGTGCTACTACTTTAGATTCATTTTCACTACAACACATTCCAGTCCAGTTCTTACAAGGTGAAGAAATTAAAAAAAAAATATTCACTTTTTTATTTTCAAAAATATAAAGTTAAAAAATTTAATTATTTCAAAGACTTTGAATGCCTCCAACCTCTCAAAAACTTGATTTTTATAGTCACAAAAGAAGAAGAAAAGTATGTAAAGTTTAAACTTTTCAACTTTTTGAAAAAGTTTGCAAACATCTTTAATTCACAAAAAACAAATTTAAAGTTTAAAAACCATGTGTGTTATCTTAAGATCTGCTAATTAAGTAGGAAGCTTAATCAATTTGTAGCGAAAAAGAGAAAGAAAAAAGATGGGATAAAAATTATAACGTATTTATGTTGGGATAATTACAAAGATGAAGTTTTAATGAATGTAGGGAATAATTTTTTCAATAGAATGTTTATTTCCTTAAAAATGTTTTTTCTATTTGGTTAGTCAAGAATAGCCCATTTGTTGCATATTGCAAGACAAAACAAACACCGAAAACAACAGCTTCTCTCGCTAAATTATCAGGATAAAAGGAGTTTTTTTGAGGTAGTTTGATCTCAAACTCAACGCATTGAATATGTTTTAACTATGAGTTCGGACTTTAGGTCCCAAAATTTGTTGAGATGGCTCTGATTGCAATGATAAGTAATCTTCACCAGATTATTGAGAAACTATAATTTCATTGAGATTGGTTGTTTCAGTTAATATTGTAATCTCTATTATTGATCCTACATTCAGTAGTCACAACATGTAATATGCTATCTCTATTCTCTCATATACCATTGTTGGTCAATCTGGTGAAGTGATCATATGACAAAAGAAGGCGAAGCATTGCCCAAGGATCATATAAACAAGAGAAATCATAACTGAGTATGCAGCTGCTCTAAATAAATAAAATGAAAAATGAAGGAATGTCAAATAATACCGTGATAAAAATATGCATTATTTTACCAAAGCTAAAGTTTGCCTGCATATATGACACAAGATATTGAGCCACAAAAATAGATTTTAAGATACTACTTCATGTCTCGATTGTGTCTTAATGCATATGTGAAAAGAAATCCACACCCCACAACAACGAGGAACTAAAGGTAAAGCACGATCCACGGGATCGATGTAAAAGCTCCAAGAAAGGGGAGCT
>JAPFFP010043519.1:0-13165 GCA_026153255.1 Solanum medicagineum | reverse complement strand
CCCCTTTGGGGAAGTAAGTTGTAACCACTCGAATTGCAATCATTGAATGTGTCTATGTATTCTCTGTAGGTTCAACCCTAACTTTTGTAGGTTCTATATCTTGACAAAGACCATCTTATCCTCTAAATATGAGGTGTAACTTGGGTGATATCACGATTTTGGCGCCGTTGCCAAGGAATACAGCTAGACTTAGTTGATTCATAGTAATTCAAGTTTAAATCCTTATTTCCCATATTTTACTTTTGTTTTTTATTTTTGTTCTTTTCAGGATGTAACTGTAGTGTATGCCCAACACTCGGAGTCAAGGCAATCCCTTAATGCCGTTTGACCTAGATATCCACAGAACGTTAAGGAGAATGGCCCACCACGATGCCAACGCAGCTAATGCAGCTCTGAACAGGAACAACAATGAGGATACTGAGAATTAGAACCCACCTCCTCTAAAGGACATTGCTCCACAGACTTAGGATATCTTTGCCAATGCTTAGCAGCGAAATCAATACAGGCTGAATCCTATGGATACAAATGTGAGTATTGCTATTGTTTTGCTACCATTACCGGTAGATTTTAACACAACACAAAGTTCATAGTCTCAAGTGAGTTAATTCAAATATTGTAGAACCGTGGGCTATTCACGGGCTTACCATTGGAGGATCCTCGTAGCCACCTACACAATATAGCCTTCATCTGTAAGAGTGTGATGGGAACACAGAATTTGTCTATGGATACTAGGGGACTTCGTGTCTTCCTATTGTCTCTTATAGGCAATGTAGCATTATGGCTATCTAAGCTCCTGCAAAGTTCGATAACCAGTTGGGCGGACTTGTAAAAGGCCTTTTTGGAGAGGTACTTCCCTAGATCGAAGAAGCTCAAGTTGAAGGTCCATATCAATAACTTCGAGCAACTTCTTGGTGATTCAATTTGTACTACTTGGGAGAAATTCACTAAATGTCTGAGGAGCATCCCTGATCACAAGATAGTTGATAATGATTTGGTGGAGATATTCTACCATGCCCTTGATGAGAACCATCAAGCCTGTGTTGACACTATCATGGGAAGCATTTTCTTAGAACAACCATTTGCAAGGATCATAGAGCGAATAGAAAGAATGCTCAAGATTAATCGTGCATGGGGACAGAGAAACAGAATATCTACTAAAAGTTCGTACACTGTCAGTGTTGGTCCTGAGCAAGCAAAGATCAGTGAAGAAATTATGCAATAGCTTGCCCATATTCAAATAGGTGTGGAGGTGATGATGAAGCAGAACAAAGAGCATGTAAATGTTGTAGTTCATCAACCTCCATGTGCACCCATGTATGATGAGTCGTATTGTGATGAGGACATGTGTTCTGTTGCTGATCAGATGGGAGGTTTCTGGACCAATGCCCAAGGGTCCAATTAGGACTATTGGTGCCAAGTTCAACAGAACCAAGGTTGGCACTTTAATAGAGATGGAGCTGACAGGGACAGTCGTAGAGGTTACTATGATAGGAATAGGGGTCCAGAGAGAGATGCAGATTGGAGTCGTAGAGAAGGCTTAAAAAATGGTCCTTATATGTGACCACATAATTGTGATGCAGGTGCAAGAAGTTCCAGAATTAAGGAGGTGTTTGACCACCTATTGATGAAAGCTGACATAAGATGAGACTCTAAGGGGCATGAAATAAGAGATTTCTAGCATAAATCAGAAAAAATTGAGTCTCACTCTATGGCTGTTAAATAGCTTGAACAGCAGTTTGGTGAAATGTAGACTCAACTTAATCAGCATCAGAGGGGTACACTGCCTAGCAACATAATTCAAGATCATGAAAATGAAGGTCAATGTATGGCTGTCACAACTCGGAATGGCTAGAGCACCATTGATCCTCCCATGCCCGTTGACAAGGAAGATATTTGATAGGAGATGGTCACGGCCAAAGATATAGATGAGGGAGATGATCATGGCAAGGATGGGATGAGTGAAGCTAGTGATGTACCACAGTAGTTGAAGCTCATTCCTAGGCCTTCTCCTCCCTTCCCTCCAAAGAATCAAAAAGAGAGAAAAGGAAGGCAAATTCATACACTTTCTCTCCATGCTTAAACAACTATCCATCAACATCACTCTCAGTAACGTAGCTAAGTACATGAAGGACTTGGTCACTAAAAAGCCCATTGTGACCCACGAGCTTCAGCATTGCAGTGTTATTGCTACGAGGTCATTGGTTTAGAAGTGAGAAGAACGCGGATCTTTCACCATACCTTGAACCATTGGAGATGTGGAGTTTGCAAGGGCACTATGTGATCTAGGTGTTAGCATTAATTTGATGCCCCAAACAGTCTACAAGAAGCTTTAATTGTGAGCCCCTACTCCAACGAGCATGCGGTTGTTGATGGCGGATCGCATAGTGAAGAAGCTAGTGGGGATATTGTGTGGTATGCTGGTAAAAGTTGACAAGTTCATATTCCCACGCAGACTTTGTAACCCTATGTTGCGAAGTTGACTTCGATGTCATAATTAACTTGGGAAGACCATTCCTAGCCACCGGACAACCACTAGTAAATATGGAAGCCGGCAACTTAGGTATAGATTGAATTATGAATAAGTTGACTTCAATATTTGTTCAGTCCATGAAGCGTCCAAATGATTTGAAGAGTGAAGTTTGGGTAATTGGTGAAGTCTGAATAACTAATTTGTCCAAGTCATTTCATGACAATAAATCAAGCACTACTTGGGAGGCAACCCAAGGTGGATATTGGCTCTTAGGTTCCCAGGTATGTATTTTGACCCCTTATGTTTTATTTTCTTTGATTTTGTGCATTTGGTATAATGTTCATTTTTTCTATAGGGTGTGGGTTGTTATGGGCTTCAGTGAAGTCTGAGTAGCTTGGGTCCATAACAATACCTATTTTTGATCCCGGGGTTTTCTTGCCTGTGTTCTTTTTCCCCAAGGATATTTACTTTCTTTTCAACTAGAATGTTTAGGATGTTTAGTTAGTAATTGCAGCATATAGTAATAGTACTTCTGGCACATAGCATGTCTTTATTTTGTTCGAAAAATGATACCCACCAAAAATTTTGATTAAGTAGTTAGATAGCAACCATACATGTTTAGGTGTGCGAAAATGTTTGTTATGATAAGTGAAGATAAATTGAGATAAAAAGCATAATCCGAGAGTTTTTTCTTGATAATGTATGTAGTTCCATGTGAGTGTGAGCTTAATTTGCTCAATTCATGTGTTTTCCTCTAATTCAGAACTTGCCCTGTTACTCTAAGTTAGATTGTAAATTAATTAGATTAGGAAAGGATCTTAGGCCATTGTTCATAATAGTGCACTTAGCGTAAAATGATCAACCAAATCTATGATATATCCCTTGTTCCTAATGTTTGAGCCTAATATGTACCTATTCTTTGAAGACACCTGATTAACCTAGCCTTGTTAGTTGTAAAATCCTAAAATTGGCCCTAGTCCTTCCTTGAATATTGTGCACCTTGACTGAGGAAAAAAAGCCTAAGTTGAGAAGGCTATCAAAAGTGGCCCTGGTTCTGAGAACAGATATTATGCACCTCAACACAGGCCAAAAGCCTAAGTTGAGGAATATTGGTGTAAGGATGAAACACAAAAATAAGGGGGTGAGTTACTGATATAGAGAAATAAGAAAAATCATGTATTGGATTCAAGAAAAATAAGTAATGCCTTAGTTGTGAGCTAAAAAGAAAAAAACAAAGTGTAAATAGGAAAAACTGGCTCCCAAAAGTGGCTCTGGTCCTTCCTTAAACATTGTTCACCTTGATTGTGGCAAAACCCCTAAGATGAGGTGGCTACCAAAAGTGGCCCTGGTTCCAAAGACGGATATTATGCACCTTAACAGAGGCCAAAAGCCTAAGTTGAGGGTGGCTGTTGTAAGAGTGAAACACAAAAATAAGGGGATGAGTTAGTGATATAGAGAAATAGGAAAAATTGTGTATTTGGTGCAAAAAAAAAAAAGTAATGCCTTAGTTCTGAGCTAAAAAGAATACAAATAAACTGTAAAAACAAGGCAAAAGGCTGAAAAATGTAAAAGCTTGAAATAGGAAAAAGGGAGAATGAGGTGAAAATAACAGAGTTGATAGGGCAAAAGTGTAGAAAAATGCAGTGTCAAGGGGGGCCTTTAGCCACTATGCTCCTAATATGTCATTACAAACCCCCTGAGCCTACATTACAAGCCTAGAAAGTCCTAAAGTAATCATTGTCCAGTTAGTTAAAAGTCTTAATCCTGAGTATAGGCGCAAGCCTATGGTATTAGACATGATACATAAATATCTTCAGTGAGAGTAAGTGATTTTGCATAGTCCCAAGGTTATACATGAAAATATCATTGTGTGTCAGATATGGTACTTCTTTTTGCATTACATTATTAGCATTAGACTTGCTCAATGATTGTGGATCGTTGATAGTACCTCATTTGTCATAGTTGTGTTATCACATGCACTAGTCTGTATTGGTTTACTAGATGGCTATATGATCCTGTTTTGAAATGTTGGTGTGGGTATCTGAGCTTGAGATTTATATAATGTATGTCATTTGGTTGAGGTTTGTGTGTTACTGTATTCTCTACATAAATTGAGTCCGTCGCTTGAGGAGAAGGAACAATTTTAAGTTGAGAGTGTTGATGTGCTTCCAAAATACAACACTTTTTTAATACTTAAAACTTGGAGTTTTGTGTGTTCTCAATGCGATTTAGTTGGCTTTATGTGTTTTTTTGTTTATATATGCATTATTACAAGTTGGCCTTAATTATGAGAAAAAGTGTCGAAGTTGCTGATTTTTGCTTTTATACGAGACCCTTTACGAGTAGTTGGTTATTCTATGGGTTGTTGGGTGGTTTTGTGAATAATTCCATTGAGGAGCTATTTTCTAAAGTTAATTCTATGAATATGCAGATGAGCTATAGAAGGTTTTACGAGCCGTAGAAGATGGCTCGTTCCCGTAGGATCAGAGATTGGACTTTCTGAAGTTTCATCTGACGAAACGCCCTTTATCGGTCGTAAACCATATTACGAGTCATAGAGGGGTGTCGTAGAGTCGAAGTCCAAAATTCCAGCAGTTGAGTATGAGACCCCGATAACAGACCATGGAATACAATACGACCCGTAAATCCCTTTTGTATGGTGTGCCGACCAGTTCTCTTGTTATGTTTAGGACTTGTATTTTAGATATTATAAATAGGCTTTTTTAAGTTATTTTTCAAAAGTTTTTTCTCCTGGTACTCAAAGAACTAACTAATTAGAGAGAGCAAATTGTGAGACCATATTTGAGAGTCTTAGAGAACACTTGTGTTTGAATTTCGTCTTTAAGCTTGTGATTCTAATTAAAGATAGATTTGCTTGTTCTTAATTCTATATGTGAGTGCTCGATTATGTTTTCTCAATCCATAATTCTTGCATCTACGCAAAGCATGAGTAGCTAAATCCACAAATAGGATTTTGGGAGCCATGAAAGCTAACAAATTAAAACTGGTAATTCATAATTCTTGGAAGGTGTGTATGCATGTATTAATTAACTCTCTTCATTTTGCATATTTTCTGATGGTGGCCAACATTAGATCTCACTTAGTGTTACTGACTAGACCAAGGTAGTAATGAACTAGAAAAAGAGATTAATTAACAGGATTCACTTGATGTGTTCTCGTCTAATCAATCAAACAGGCTAAGAGGAGGTACTGCGACTAATAAATGAGGGTTAGTAATGCACACTATGGACATGGGACAAGTCACATCGAGAAATTCACCTCTCACCTTTGACCAAAGCACTTGGTGAACATAACTTGTCGTCATGCATGTTATACACTAGAAAAGAATTAGGTTATCCAGTGATACTAAGTTGGGGAATCATGGGAACACCATACCCTAGTTTCTCTTCATATTGACTTCTCTCTTGTGTAAGTTAGTTTAGTTTTATTTTCCATTGGTTATTGCAAAACCCCTCTTTTGGAGACGTAAGTTCGTTAACCACTCGAATTGCAGTCAATGAATTTTCTTGAGTCTATGTATTCCCTGTGGGTTCAACCCTAACCTTTGTTAGGTTCTATTTCTTGATAGCGACCACTTTATCCTCTAAAAAGGAGGTGTAATTTTGCGACATCATGATTTTGGCGTCATTACCAAAATGTCGTTAGGTTAATTTGATTCACAATAATTCAGGTATTAGTCCTCATTTCCCATATTTTACTTTTTTTTGTTGCATATTTTACTTTTGTTTGTTGCTTTTATTCTTTTTCAGTGTGTAACTTTAGTGTATGCCCAACACTCGGAGTCAAGGTAATCCCTTAAATCCATTTGACATAATGATCCATAGAACACTGAGAAAAATGGCTCAAGACAATGCCAACAACGCTGCTAATGTAGCTCTGAACAGGAACAACAATAAGGATACTGAGAATTAGAACTCATCTGCACTGGAGGACATTGCTCCACAGCCTCTAGATTTCAATACCAATTCTTACCAGCAGAATCAATACAGGCTGAAGCCTATGGCTATAGATATGACTGATGCTATTGTTTTGCCACCATTATCGGCAGACGCAAAGTTAACAGTCTCAAGTGGGTTACTTCAGATGTTGCATAACTATGGGCTATTCATGGGCATACCATTGGAGGAACCTCGTAGCCAGCTACATAATGAGGCTTTCGTCTGCAAGAGTGTGATAGGAGCATAGAATCTGTCTATGGATGTTGTGGGACTTCATGTCTTCTTATTGTCTCTTACAGGCAATGCAGCATTATGGAAGATTTTCTCTTATGCTTTTGTATTATGAAAGATTTTCATTAGTCCCTTATTCCCTCTTAGTGTTTAATGTTTGTTGTATGGATGAGATGAAAGTCCTAAGTCCGTAATTACCTCCATAACATGAGCCATACTTACCCGCCCCTTAAATTTTTTTTCTATGTGATTCATGCTAATGCTCTTCCCTACTACATTCCCATAGTGTGAGTCCAAAGCCCCATTTCCCTTAGAAACTATGTGCTATGTGAGTATTATTCATCTGTGCTTACACGAAACCAATGATTTGTTATGTATGCTTGAGAGTCTTATTTGGGATCCCTTTGGTTTCTCATTCGACGAATCATGTCTAGGCCCAAGGCTTGGGGCGTGACAATTGGTTGATTTTGTACCTAAGATAATCTTGCTAAATATGCAGGCTTTTTTAAAGGAAGAAACACTATTGAGAATATTGTGTTGGCACAAGAGATCATAAGAGACATTAATAGAAGGAAAGCTCATGTCAATGTAATGGTGAAATTAGACATGGCTAAAGCCTATGATAGTGTCTCTTGGATATTTCTTACTAAAGTCTTGAGGAAGTTTAGATTCCCAAAGATGATCATAGATATGGTGCGGAGGTTGGTGTCAGAAAACTGGTATTCTATGTTAGTTAATGGGCAATCATATGTTTTTTTTAATCCACAAGAGGACTCAAGCAAGGAGATCCTTTATCTCATTCCCTATTTTTCATAGTTGCTGAAGTGTTGTCAAGAGGGCTAAACAGTCTCCAGAAAGATGGTAAGTTCATTAGTTATGGTCTTTTAAAGTGTAGCCCAGAAATAAATCATTAATGTGAAGCAGATGATACCAACTTATTTTGCTCAGGAGAAAAATGGTCAGTGATCAAGATGATAAACATAATGAAGGATTAACACGAAATTTGTGGGTAGCTTATTAATAAATCAAAGAGTTTTTCTATCTTCATGAAAATACTCCTTTGATTTATTCCATAAGGGTAAGGAAGCTAATATGAATAAGACAAGGAGAATTCCCCATAACATATCTGGGTTTCCCAGTTGATGCCTCTCAACCCTATCACTCAAAGATAGAAGGGGCAGTCGTCATCAGCATATACCCAACTTTGGAGGTTGAGGTTGAATCCCACAAGGAACAATGTGTCAACGAATGAGCGAGCCGAGGACCTATGGATACAAGCTATTTGACTCAATAGGCAAGTACCAAGCAAGTAATCTAACTAAATTTAGGGGAATCTAAACTAACAACTACTCCTACAAACAAATGGATAAGAATTAATCAAGCAAGGGAGCAAGGATAGGGGATGTGGAACTCAATCAAAACTCACTCGATCCATCACACATAGCATCAAATTTATCCTATGGGTAGGCTATGTTCATGTAATCACCCTGGCTAGGGGAATGAGATTTCAGAAGAGCCAACTACAGCCTCTCATGCGGGATGCTCAATGACACGCCTGGCTTGACCACTAAGAAGCAAAACACCGAAGACCTTACTCATTGAGTCCCTTTTGAGGATCTCAACTTATAAAACCATGACTATCATTCAATTTTCCCCATTAACTACACCCGCTAGAATAATAATTGAAGAACTAAGCTAGAATTAAGGACCTATCTCAAATTTAAGTTAAACAAGAAGATATGCAAGAACCCATAAATCAATTCAATCAATTAAAGCAATTTGAGAGAAACCCTTTTGATTTTGATAGTAAATCATCAACTAAGCATGAAAGCCAAGAGAAATAATCAAGACCCATGTATAAATCAATAACCAAGCTTTAATTAAATCTACAAATTTAACATTCAAGAACAAGGAAAGAAAGAGTGAGTGTAAGATAATACTAGTGAAGACCATACTCTTCAGTCAACTCAAGAATTTGTAGAAAACTTGTTTTAAATCCTCACCCTAAACTAAAATCTACACTAAGGTATGTTCTTCTTCTACAAGGATGTATGAATATTCTTCTTTTCAATTTTGTATTGATGTATCAAGAATTAGGATTAGGAGTGCGTGTATATTATGACTGGATTGAAAATAGTGAATTTCCAAAACTATCCCAATGTTGGTCACTGCAACATTTCGCGGTCGCGCTCAGCATTTCGCAATTGGGGAGGTTGTGTCTCCTTACGCTCCACCTTTACACCTGTGACTAGCACATTCACTTGTCTCTGCATGATATGATTCTGCGATTGCGGGCCTGAAGGTAGCGTTCGTGGAGTGTATCTGCAGCCAGGTACCATTTTGTGCATTTCAGCTCTTTTTGGCTCTAATTCAGCTCTTTTTGGCTCCAATTCAGCTCCAATCTTCAATTTTTCTCACTAAACGCAAATCTAAGCCATATGTACCTATAGAATACACCATGCAAAGCATAATTAGCCTCAAATTAAAGGTTTAACAACACAAAATCATAAGAAAAGAGCATGAATTGAGTGCAAGCTATGCACTTATCAACACCCCTAACTTAAGACTTTGTTTGTCCTTAAGCAAAACAAAACCAAACTTGGTAGGCTAGCAATGTATGCACACAATCCCAATTCACTTTTACAAAATCAAATCATGATCATGAAAACGGTTGGTACCAACAATTAGCACAAATATGTGGATGCTTATCAAGTAACTCTGTATCATCTCAAAAGCATCCTTTTCAATTCAAAGCACAATTTCCAGGGATGAACAGGTGACAACACAAACCTTCAAAGAGTGACTCAAACTCCTAGTCAACTAACAAGCTCCACTTGCCTCAAACTTAAAAAAGCATCCACATCACCAATCCATTTCAATTAGCATGTCCTCACAAAAAGAAAGAAGGTCCCCCAAAATGCACACAAGTATTTACAATGGACAAGGAACAAGGACTCAAACACTGACACTCAACAAAAGAACATCTTGTGTACACAAATGCAACACCATAGGGTTGCCTTTATTTTCAATCGAATTGGCTCAATTTTATTTGGTTGGAAACATCAAAAGGCATTTTTGGCTTGTAATGTAATCTAAAGGGTAGGGTTGGATACAATTTGGACATAGTGACAATCCTCCTTAAGTCCCACATACAACATTCATTCTTTTTCAACTCTTTTGGTTTTTCTTTTTCGCGTCACATCAATGTGCATGTAACCCTTCTTTTTTTATTTTGGTGCCCCACTTGCAATCATTTTTCACACTTAGGAGGATTTAAGGCTTGTAATTAAGGTTGCTAATAGAAAGTATTAGGCTTAAAAGGGACACTAAGGACAAAATTAATGAATTTGGTTTCTATTTGGGGTAAATGGACTCAATCAAAACAAAGAATGTGTAAGATCATTTTACCAACCAAAGTCTATCAAGACCAAAATTTCAAGAACAAGAAGGCAAGTTCCAGGTGACACAAGTACACACAGGGAACAAAATAAAAGCTCACAACACACATGACGTGCAAATTAAACAAGAAGCGATCAATTTAGCTCTTAATTAAGATATAAGGGATTCATTTTACAAATATATCCATCTAGCAAGTAAGAGTCACAAAAAAGAGTTAAAATGTTGTCTCAAAATCATTTTCCTTCAAAGATTGGATGGGGTACATATTATCACAATCCACAATGCTTAACTAAATATGTTAGTACCAATCAAGTCACAATCCCCAAGTATAGCTACAACTAGAGTCAATGGCTACTAAGACTTCACCAAAAGACTCTGTTTCACACACATACACATATACCAATTGACGATTTTCCCTTAAGAAAGTTATCACTCAATCCATCATAGGGAGCCATCAATTATACACACCATTAAAAAGAGAAATAAGAAGCTACCAAATCTACTAAAATGGCTAAACCTAAACACAGTATATACAAACCCATGAAGGGCGTGTCCTAAGTAAAATAAATAATTAAAATTCATTGAAATCATAGGAGCACCCCAACTATAATTGTATTATGACCTCATAATAATACCATTAAGTAAAAGAAGAGAGGAGGGACTCCTTGAGATGATCGCTCGGCACTCTGACCTAAATCTCCTCACCATAGTTGATTTCCAAGGCATTCACATAATGTTCGATTGACAATATGTGTTTGACTCCAATAAGGTCCTTAACATAGAACATAGAATCTTGGAGCTTTAGTCTTCATCCCTTAGCTCCAGCAGGATTTGAGCTCAACAAATTGTGTGTTGGTCAGACCCTTCTTTACCCAGTTAGACCTACTATCAAACCCACATGACAAGAGCATCTTATTTTTGTTAAAAGTCATGGATTTAGCATAGAGAATCAACTGAATATAGTTTGGATCAAGTATTAAAATGTTGCTAATTTTGTTTGGTGACCTATTGCATTTTGTGTTCACAAACACTATTGTCACGACCCAAAACTAGAGTCTAGATGTGACATGGTGAATGGAAACCTGAACGAACTACTTAATTTTAAAAATAATTTGTAATTAAACTAAGATAGAAAATAAGTATGTATTTACATATATATAAATTATAGAATATATATATATATATACACACACATACATACACATACACATACACATACAACACCAAAAAATAAAATAATAATAAAGAATGTTAGAAATATGCAAATATTTGAATAAAATTGAATATAAATATAAATACCTATTTTAATTAAATGACACACTAAAATGGGTTATAGATCGGTTAAAAATTGGGTGTCAACAGTTGCCCCTTCTTTGCATGGGAATGAAGAATGAATTGTCAAGAAAAGAAAGTTGATGAAGTAGCCGATTTTGTCCGACCGATTGGAATAATATTGGAAGGACTTGGTGGAACAAAAGGGGTTGTAAAAATTTTGTGGCCAAGACTTTGGTTTCAAGTCACTTACATATCTCTGGTTTTACAAGAATCAGGTCGTGTGTAGTTCTGAAGAGTAAAACCACAACAAATTTTGAATGAATTAAAAATTTGCCCTAGAATCGAACTATGGCAACACTGAGTTTTCTCTGGTGATGAGGTATGAAGGGGTTAGCACAAAACTCAATCTACGGTAACTTGCATATACCAAGGCATGAAAAGCAGGTCGAATGCAGTTTGACCCAAATCAATTGAAAAGAAAATCTCTTATATTAAGGTAACCTTTGGTTTGGCAAGAGTAACAAAGTTGAGTATATAAAAAAACATTTGCAAACTCTTAACTATGAATGTAGTGCACTTCACACCCATTGAATAAAAATTTACATCAACATAATTTCAATAGCTCTTGGTATATTGTTACTCAGATTGGAAAGATTGCCTTTGATGTGCTATCAAACTACAGCATATTTGATGCTTGAAACAAGGGATTTTGCAAGTTCTTCATGTGACTTTTTACAGTTTTTATGTGTTTTTATGTTGTTTTTGTAGAAAAGATAGGTTGGCATGATTTTGGGAGAAAATTACAGATTTTGCTAAAGTGCAGGATGTAAGAGCCTTTCTACGAGTCATAGCCCAAGCTACGAGTCGTATGGTGATCTCGTAGCAAGAAACAGTGAGCAAAATCAAGAATTTACTATGTTGAGATCATCCCTACGAGGCCACTCTATGAGTCGTAGGTCTCACTACGACTAGTACAAGTAGAGTCGTAGCAAGAAATAGAGAGCTAAAATTTGGACCATGAATTGAAGGCCTAGACTACGAAAGAAGCATATGAGGCGCAGCCTAAGCAACGGTCATAACAGTGGGTCATAACAATCAAGTCCAAAAGATCAAGTGCTGACTAAGAGACCTCGATTACGACTCGTAAGTCATCATACAAGTTATACCTGTATGACGTACCTACTTCCAGCTATCTTTTCGATTTAATTTTTAGGATTAAATTGTAACTAGTGTAAATACTTAATGTTAGGATTTTAGAAGTAGAGCTAAGGCATTGAATATTGTAGGGAACACTTTGAATATTCTCTCTTGAATATTCAAGGTTTTTTCTAGGATCTAGTGTAGATTGTCACTTTTAATTTGAAGACCAACTTTTGGGGATTGCAAATCACACATTGTACTCACTATCTATTAATCCAAGCTTGTGGTTTGTAACTTAAGGTGTTCTTGTTCTTCATTGTTTTGGTAAACTCTCAACTGTGTCTTATATTTGCATTGTTGTTGATTTAGCCTTAGCCATGAGTAACTAAGCACCCACAACTTGGGATTGTGGGAACTATGAGTAGTTGACTTGAAATAAGCTAGACTCTCTACATTTCTTTAATTAGGATTTTGCATGTATTGTTTATTTCCCTTCATTTGGATTGATGTTTGATGGTGGCCAACACCAAATCCCGCCTACAATCACGATACTGACCAAGGTAGTATGAATAGGAAAAGAGAAGTGAAGGACAGGATTCGGTTCATGTGTTCTCATCTAATCAACCAAACCTGACCAAGGGGAGATTGGCTGGAACAATGGGTAATGGTTAGTTGGCACACCATGGTTGCC
>JAPFFP010043518.1:0-13166 GCA_026153255.1 Solanum medicagineum | reverse complement strand
GTCTGTCTCTGGGAGCTGCTGTCTTTTGATGCAGGTGGTTTAGTTAATAAAACAAAGGAAACTCTGCCGAAATTTCTGCAGATTTCCAGATCCGATAAATGGGATGTTCATGTCTATGCATGGGTAGGTGTCCCTATCGGACATTAGTCACGTCCCTCGGTGGGGCTGTGACACTACAACCATGTTCATCAGCCATCCGATCTGGATCTTTCCTTCTGCCATCACCTAAGCATGAGTATATACTCCCTCCATGCTTAATTTTGGTGTTTTTAGCATGTGCTTTATTTTCCATTCCTTTCCTGCAGATGGAAGCATTGTGGTAATTGTCCTTTCTTCGGGGGGGGGGAGCTCCAGAACTTCCTTCTTCATTGTCTTCAGGTAAACCCTCTTACTAGGGAATCTAATTGTACGATTAGACTCTTGACTTTCTCTTCTTTTACCAATGGTGGAGTGTATGGGATCGATCCAGGGGATTGCAGGATTACCCCCACCTAGTTGGATACTATGGTATTTTTGTTTTTTGGTATAGGTAGGTGTAAGTAGGGCCTCCTGATTTTTTGTGTAAAAAGGCACATAGATTTGGCTATTTTTTGAAAGAATCCATGTAAGTCTGTTACTGCAGTCCCTGTACTTCTTTGTAAATATATTGTGTAAATGTTGTAGCCATTCTTAAATCTCCTAGCTGCCTAATGTATGAAACTAGTCAACCTAACTCTTTTTGCTATCTTTATACTTAACATATGCTCAAGCTGAACAGAATGGGTGTTGCTACGAATATGGAGGCTGAAAGCAAAGCTATCCCTGATTGCCCTAAGGGTGTCAATTGATAGAAACGGGTTCAAACCCCACTTCTTATTTCCTCTTCTTTTTTGCTCCCAACAGCATAGACCTCAGCTTCCCAAGAAAGGAAATAAGCGTAATTTTCCATAATAAGAAATGGAGTTTACATAGAAAGTGGTAGTTCTATATAATTATGTGCAGATTCAATGGATCAAATGTTGATTCCTTTTTCAACCAAAAGGAGAATAATGCACTAACTAGAAAAAAGAGAAACTAACAACGAATAAAGTAGGAAAAGCTCAATAGTGATGAAAAGTTTGAATTAAAAAAACAAAACTTTTTGCTTTTAACCCAAATCTCAAAAGTCGTTGCTCGGATGATATGTATCCTCAGCCTCAAACCTTGATGGTGTGGCCGAGTCATCAAAAGATTTAAAAATATCAGAGCTCTTAAGGAGGGGTAAAACAAAAACAAAGAATCTATATTACAAAGTTGAGTAAAAAAGTGAAAAAAAAAAATCTTTCAACCTAGATTGCAAAAGGAGTTGCTTGGATGATGATCATCCTCCACCTTAAACCTTGATTATGTGTTCGTGACATTAAAAGAGAAAAACATTCGGAGCTCTTATAGAGTGATAAAACAAAAACAAAACCCAAAAACCTAGATCACAATTCACAAAGTGAGTAAAGAAGCAAATTAACAACTAATTAGTGTTTCTACTGATTCTGCAAGATTTTCAAGGTTAAAAAATGACTTTTACCTATAAATTTCTCTTGTAAATTCTCCCATACTCCATAAAGGATGATTTTAGGTTTGTGGGTGAGCCTTTTTATCTAAGAAAGACTGAAATTGTAGTGAATGATAGCGTCGTGTGATGAAGCTTCTAATGTACAAATAGAGAGAAAAATAATAAAAGCAGACTATGGTAATGTAGTCCCTACACTTTCCAACCTCCCATCTTTTAATCAAAAAGTGAAAACTTGAAAGATACTAATAAGATCTTTTTCTATTATACTATTGGTAATAAATGTTTTTAGACCAAAGTAGTTTTTCAACACGTGCGTTGCACGTGTATATGTATAAAATTTTTGTTAATAATATCATATCCTATTTTATCAAGATTTTGAGAGGTCAAAAGTTTTTCATCTTTTTCTTCATGAAATTCTTTTTTTCAGAAAAGTGAGGTGTTTGGCCAGGCTTTTGGGAGAAATAAGTGATTGTGGAGAGTATAAATTACTTTTTCATAGTAGAAGATTTTGTTCAAAATTTCTTTTTTAAAGAACACTTTTGAGAAAATATATTTAGATACACTTTTTAAAAGATAGGTTAAACACTTATTATTTCTCAAAAGAGCAAAAAGGTTGAAACTCTCAAAAGTCATAGGCACCCAGTGTCGGCTTTAGCATGAAGCCAGTGAAACAAAGGCTTTAGGCCTCCAATTTTGCAAGGCCCCAATTTTTAACAATTATAGGTTGATAGCATGTAGATTTTTTTTTCTAAAAGAATATTGAATACTTTTAATGTTTCCTCCATGTCATATTAATTTTCCTTTAGCTCTAAAAAATCATTTAGAAACTTAAGACTAAAGTTAACAATTGTTTTCAATTATACCATTAACAATAAAGAAGATTTATTTCAAATATTGCTCAATTCTAAAAAAATAAAAATAACTAAGAATAACTTAATAAACTATATCCTGTATTTATTATCTTGCTTAATGGACATAGTGGACAAAGGAAGTAGAAATGTTAGAAATATTTCATTTAGATAAAAATATTTTATAATTTTCTAAATACATATATTGCTCATAGAGTTCCTATAACAATATCTCAATTGGAAAAAGCTTTTTAAAATCAAAATTGATAAAATCGTACTTAAGATCAATAATGTCTCAAGATAAATAGAATGAATTAGATGTATTATTACTTGAAAAGTAATTATTGGGAGAAAATGATCATAAAATAAATTTATTTATAATTTCGAATCTCAAAAAGCTATAAAAATAAATTTTACATTAAAAAATGTAATCAAAATCCATTTTTTTCTAGAAAAAGAATTAAGACCTCATTTTAAAATTTCGCTTTAGACCATAAATTATATTGAGTCACCGCTGTAGGCACCATCACGGCAGGATCAGGAAGGTGGGAGTTCGACATCACCTGTATCTACACCTTTGCATCCCTCACTAGCAAGCCAAAACTGAGTGTCATTATAACTCATAAAAGGAAAGAACTATCTCAAAGATCTACTTGACGCCAACGAAGAAGGAGATGTCAGAGCCTCTTTAGGACATGACATGGATGACCACGGACCTGCCATCTGGAAGTAGGAACAAACTGAGGTGAGAGGAAGACGGAGAAAACTAAATCTACAATGGATGAAGAAGAAGAGACATTGAGAGGAAGACGGAGAAAACAGATCTACAATGATGAAGAAGAAGAGACATACTCTTGGTTAGGTGTGTACAAAAGGGAAGAGCAACACCGGAGGGAGATCAGAGACCAAGACAGAGAAGTAAGAGGAAGAGTAGCATCTTCCAGAAGGTAGAGACCATTGCTGATTTTTTTATAGGAAGGGTGGTGAAAATGAAGAGTCTAGACAGGTACTTTCCTAGATATTATCTCTAACGAATTAGTTTATATTTTTTAGTTATCATAGTCTAGTTTTATTTTTGAATAAAAAGATCCTTGAGCTCAAAAATTTAATTTTAAAAAAAAATATATCACAAAGCTGAGTAAAAACAAAAAAAAGTTCTTCCAACCTAGATTGCTAAAACAGTTGATCGGATGATAATCCTCCACTTCAAATCTTGACTGTGTGTTCGAGTCATCAAAAGAGCAAAGGTCAAAACTCTTAAGGAGGGGATAAATAAAAATAGAAACAAAAAATTCACAAATCAAGTAAGGAACTAAATTATTAATTAATCAATGTTTGTACTGATTTTGCAAGATTTTCAAGATAAAAAAGTTATTTTTATCTATAAATTTCACTTTTCAATTTTCTCAATACTCCATAAAGGATGATTTTGTTCTTTTCAACTTCAGCACCTTCATCCAGTTCTCGATGTCAAAATAGTTTTCAGGTAGATTTGCCCTTCCTTATCTCTTTGGATTCATTCTTACTCATGTACATTTTGTGTAAAGGAAAGTAGAGATTGTATTTCCAAAGAGTTCAGGAAGAACAAATCCTCCTAAAAACTATTTTGACATTGAGAATCGGTGAAGGAAGTGCTTCAACGATGTCATCCCTTCCTTCTTGTTTTCTCTTCTTTTCTGCTCCCAACAGCATAAACTCAGCTTCCCAGGAGACAGCTATAACAAAACAAACAAAATGGGAAAGAAAATAAGAAATGGGGTTTACATAGAAAGTGGTAGTTCTGTATAACTATGTGCAGATTCAATGGATCAAATATTGACTCCTTTTTTAACCAAAAGGAGAATAATGCAAGAAGTAGAAAAAAACAAAAAAAAAAACAACAATGAATAAAGTAGAAAAAGCTCGACTGTGATGAAAAGGTGAGTTAAAGAACTAAAACTTTTTGCTTTCTACCCAGATCTCAAAAGGTGTTGCTTGGATGATAAGCATCCTATGCCTCAAACCTTGATGGTGTGCTCGAGTCATTAAAAGAGAAAAAAGATCATAGCTCTTATGGAGGGATAAAACAAAAATAAATAACCCATACCACAAAGATGAGTTAAAAAACAAAACTTATTTCTTTCAAATCAGATCGGAAAAGAGGTTGCTTGGATGATTATCCTCCACTTCAACCTTCACTATGTGTCTGAGACATCAAAAGAGTAAACACGTCGGAGCTCTTATATATAGATAAAACAAAAAACCTAGATCACAACTCACAAAGCGAGTAAAGAAGCAAATTAACAACTAATGTACAAAAAGGTATCCAACAAAATAGCTGCCTACGTGATTATATTTCAAAAGTCATGCACCATCAAAGCGAAATCAGGAAGGTGGGAGCACAAAATAATTGAGATCTACTCCTTTATATTCCCCACTAACAAAACAAAAAATGAATTTTCATTATTAGTGATCAAGTAAATAAAGAAGAAATTCATTTAGATCTACCTGATGCCAACAAAGAAGGAGATATCAGAACCTCCATAGGACGTGACATGGATGACCATGGATTTTCCATCAGGATTATGAAGGAACTGAGGTGAGAGGAAAACAGATAAAGATAGATATATAATGAAGGAAGAACAAGAGACATACTCTTAGTTAGGCATTGGCAGAAGGGAAGAGCAATATCGGCTGGAGGTTGCAGACCACTACAGAGAAGCAAGAGGAGCAAATGCATCTTCAAAAAGCTATTGACCAAGGATGATATTTTGAAAGGATGGTGAAAATGAAGATTCTAGAAGGGTACCTTCCTAGATGTTATATCAATGGAGTAGTGGGCCGGATAGTTTGGTTTAGATTTGGGAGAGTTTTATTACTTCAACAGTTTGTTACTTAGTAGTCATGTTTCACCTTGAGCTCATAAATTTAATTTTAAAAAAATAACTAGTCAGTGTTTGTACTGATTCTATAAGATTTCAAGCTCAAAAAATTAATTTTTTTACCTATAAATGTTATTTCTCTCATACTCCATAAAGGATGATTTTAGGCTTGTTGGTGTCTCTTTCTCTGAGAAAGACTAAAATTGTAGTGAATGAGAGTGTTGTATGATGATGCTTTAAATGTACAAATAGAGACAAACAATAAAAGAAGACTATATTTATGTAGAAAATTTGACATTGTTGGCAATAAATGCTTTTTGAATAAAAGAGAAAATTCGAAAGATCCTATTAAGATCTTTTTGACTGGTATTGTTGGTAATAAATGTTTTTTGTCTAAATTGAGTCAAGGAAAATATCCTATAATTAGGTGCGAGAGTTTGCTATTCATTTTGATATTTCTAAAGTTGACTTCAGTATTTTGGTAAATGGTAATTGAAAATAGTAGTACAAAATAAGAAAGTTTTGTTGAATATATCAAAAGTCATATTGTAATTTGATAATCATGTGTTAAAGAAGAAAAAAGATGCATTTATAATTTATCTAATGTTTAACATGTTAATTTTGAGGGAAATCATGTGCATAGATAAAATTTTTACTATCAAGTCAGAATATTATGAATTTATCAGCATGGATCGACCAAGAGACCTAAATCACTAACAATTCTTTAGGTGGACGTGTGTTATGTCCAAAATTTATTTTCGGTAATTAAAAGAAGATAATCAAACTTTAAAAGTTCGTCCCAATATAATCAAACTTTACTATGGTAAATTATAGAAACATCATCTGTAGAGATTAGATCTTCACCAAGATGGGACTTTAATATCGACATATTGGATTTAATTTGTGCTAAAAAGTTCTGCATTAAAAATAAATTGTTATCTAACAAATATGTGAAAATGCTCACATTTTAACTGTTGGTCATAATTAATTTTTTTTTCATTTCTGTTACTTTATTTAAATGTCACGCACCCCGGGAGGGTACGCTTGGCGTGGCCAGCACTTGAAGGACCACTGCTGATTCTTCAAGAGAACCCTTTGGTCTCATCGTCAGATCACACTCATTAGCAGAAGAATACTCAAGAGAAGATATCAAATAAATAAATAAATAAAACTCTGAAGAAAATAGTCTCCAAGGGTCAAGTTAGGACAAGTAAAAGTAATCATCAACCTCTACTCTTTATGAAACCTCTATTCTTATCTAGAAGGTGCCAAGACAAGTCTCGGGCTACCTCAACAGAAATAATGCTAACACTCAAATAAAATAATGAAAGAAGAAGATAAAAGCTCCTCCGAAAAGCATGGAGTGCCCACCAAAATCTGAGAAGAAGGAAGCTGGACCTCAACGATGCGCTTGCTGAAGTCCTCTATCACACCTATATATGTATCTTTAACAATGCAGGCCTAAATGAACGTCAGTGCATGAAATATACTACATGTAAAATGGCTCAAAGAACAGTAAAGGCTCAAAATCAATTAGTCAACTCAACTCGAAACTCAGCTCATCAACTCACGACCTAACTCAATGAGAAATGTAGGTTTAAAGGTTAAAAATCATGTTATAGAAACTGACTCAATTTCATGCAACTTAGTTGAAACAGGATGTGCTCAATGAAGTATTGCTTGGAAGTTTCTCTAACCAACATAACTCCTACCACCATGAGTTTGGTGATGCACAACGAAGCTGACGTCGTTGTGACGCCCGTCCTAAACTTTCCAAGATAAAGGACGTCAACCCCCCCTCTCTCTCTCTCGTATCCAAAGACAATGTCAATCTTTTGGAATCTGAGTTGTCAGAGTTAACTGCACGACTATCTTACGCTGGCACCATAGTTCTGTGGTGTTATCCTCTCATCTAACTTGGTTCTCAATATTCCTTCCAAGACTAAAATTTTCTTATACCAATAAACACAAATTTCCTCTCTTTAGATTATCTCAAGTCAACACAACTCATTCACTCATCAACTCGGCCAATTAGGAAAATTAACCACACAATTCAATGAGAGCTCAGACTCAAACTCGAACGGTCATTTAGACTCCACTCGATCATACTCATCACATAATACAAGTAAGATACTCAGTAGATATACAAACATACAAACCATATGTTCCTCATGCACAATTTTCTCAACTCAAACAACCACAGTCCTAGTCTCAATCTGATCAATCCAACAAACATTATACAAAATAATGCCAAATAGGGTTCATAATACTGACTGCAAGTCTTATACTCAAATTCCATAGGACAAATATATAAGTCATTGATTTACTCACAATTTCGTATAGAAACTCTAAATAAATGTAAATAACTCAAAGATTAGATGGAATCACAAGACTTTCAATACTCAGTTCTTACACATGAACTTGGCCAAGTAAACGAAAGGGCACATATATGGACTTAGTCCTACGCTTTAAGAAGCCTTACATACCTGTAACTAGGAAGAACAATCAATCCTCTAGCGCTCCTCAGGCTCGAACTCCAAAACCCTCGCTTTTCTCCCTCTTCGATGCTCTTCAAGAATGTATAAGTGTATATGGAGAAATAATACACCTAAGCTATTGATAAAGGACCAAAAATAAGTCTGAAACATCATAGGTTTTAACTAAAAGGGATAGGAAAATTCCGCAATACCCCTCTTAAACCTCTTGGAGTTGATGGCTGATAAGAAGTTTGGCACGATCCAGAAATGGACATGATGGCACTCATCTTATCCCACCAAGACAAGTCAGCCAAAAACCCAATTGTAACAATAAAGTACAGAAGGATAATACATAATAAAAATTTAACTGCAGATTGTCATGACCCAAGCCTAGAGCCTAGACGTAACATGACAAACGGAAATCCAGAACGAAACCCAAACAAGCCTCTCAACATATTGTTTGCACATCATTAGTTGTGGAATATAAAACATTTAACAAATAATCCTAGGGGAATAGGGGCATATGACTTGCATTATGGCGCTAGATAGGGGAAAGGAATATGCATGAATCACATAACAAGCAAGTACTGGTGGTGGTGGTGGTGGTGGGGGTTTAGTAGGACTCAAGCTATGGGGAAATAGGGACTTATGACTTTCATCATTTCCCATCATTATCAATAGCATCATATAAGGGATAGGGTCTAAGGGATAAGTCCCTATAGAATCTCAACATCCCGTCATAGGTACATAGCGTAGTATCCAACAACACCTCTAAGCATGAATAGGATGGGGGCCAAGACATGTTCAAGGCTCACCCTCAAACTAGAAATTAAAGTGGAATAAAGTCTCAACATAAGTAAGATAGAAACCAGATATTGTCTTGAACTAGAGGATCCACCACAAG
Source organism: Solanum medicagineum (assembly GCA_026153255.1). NCBI lineage: Eukaryota > Viridiplantae > Streptophyta > Magnoliopsida > Solanales > Solanaceae > Solanum > Solanum medicagineum. The sequence goes on along the minus strand of JAPFFP010043518.1, from coordinate 4,548 downwards.
CAAAATCTTCAAGCAAGCCAACTAGTCACGTAGAGGAGGATGAATAAACACTTCGTTCCCTACATGGATAAATCATGTAGGGAAAAACTATGTGTTAGTACTTTGAATGAACTAGTATATGGGCATGCAATGCAACAAACAATAAACCATAAAATAGCAATGATATAATCGTTTAGAACATTTCTTAAGCCATGCAACGTAGGATAATACATATGGAAAGTAAGGAATAGACACTTAATTTATTTCATGATGAAACACTTAAACATGGAATAACAAGGAACATAGATCATCATGCATAAGTGAAATCATTATACCTTTTAGGAACAACAAAGCATCTACTTCAAGGGAAGGACCATCTTACTATAAGTGAACCACTAATAATCATAAAGAAGAACACCATGCATACTTGAAAAGAGAGAGTCATATGTCTTTAGGTGTAACACCATTTGTAATATCAAGGGACCATAAACATATGTGATAAAACTATTTGAGTTTGTAAAATGATGAGTTATATGAATTCGAAACACCATCAATGGTAGTAAGAATATTTGGACATAATAAAAAATCACCATAAGAGAATATCTTGGGGACATGAGAGGAACATGAGAATATATAAGAAAACCATAGATCAAGAGTGACATATACCATAAATCTTTGGGGAGTTCATAAAAGATAGTGACAGAGACCATAACAAACATAAACCATGTGAGCTAAACCATGGAGTCCTTATGTTTCCCCTACACCAAAACAAAGGGGTAAGTCGCTTGCCAAGGTGAACCTCCTAATGCCTTAGTGGATCCATTAAGCTTCATGTGAACCGAGTACTCACCTCTAGTTCTTGGACTAGGGTACTCGCCCAAGCCCTCAGACCCGGGTACTCGCGTCAAGCCCTTATCTTTAGGTTACTCGCCTCTTAGGGATTTGGGTAATCCCCTATAATCCTTTTACCTATGGTGGCTTGTAGTTTTGGGACTTGGGTATTCACATCTAGTCCACTCGGTGCTAGGTAGTGCTCTCACAAGAGTAGAATATTATAGTCATAGAATCATATCACAAAATCATTTCAAGTCATGTGGGAGGACAATTTATCCAATCCCCAACCCATTGATACCATAGAGTCAAAATCACAAGAAACCTCATTAATCATTCTTTAGATGCAAGATCTTCCACCATAATACATTCATTCATTAAATAGATGGTAGATCCTCTACCATCAACATTCATTCATAGAAAAACTTTTCATAAGCCAATAATAAACATAGAATGTTTCATAAGCCTTCATTCCTCATTATTTAGAAATCATACTTCAATACATATAGTGAATATCATCAATTTAAATCATTCTTAAAAAACCTATCATAATCATACATATCAACTTTCAAAACATGGAGGTGGAAACATGAAATTCATCTCATACAATCCTCAACTTCATAGTATCTCATGGTATTACAACATTTATAGCCTTGAATATCATAAACTAGCTCATCAAACCATCACATCATAATATCAAATAAAGGGCTTCATATCATTCATAAAATTTATAACATTTTCATGAACTCATAACATGCTTAATTTTCCTTCAACATTGACAACATTCATAAATCACTTGTCTTACCATAAAGTCTTCATCATATAAGATATTTGCCACCTAACTTTGTCAAAACATCGTGGGTATATTTATTTAATCTTAAAATGATAGAATTCAAGAGTAAGGAACAGGAGAGGGGTACCATAAAGTCATTTAAGAAGTCATTCAAACAACTCAACAACATACTTGAAAACCCGCAATTTGGGTGTCATGAAAAGCATTCAAAATATTCATAATATTTTCAAGTCTTCAAGATGCCATAACTTACAAAGCTTTAATTTAATAAGCATATCATAATCTCAATCATTAGTAGGAGCCCATGCATCAATAATCAATAATCAACATATTTCTAACATATTTCATTTAATGGTGTGATAATAGAAAATACCTATAAAGAATTAGTCATTAGAATAAAGAAATTTGATAAAAATAGTTTGGGGCTCAATGGATGAAAGGACCATAGATGAAGACCCACATACCTTAAACTATTGAGACAGATAGAGAAAACTTGGTGAGACTTTGAGGACTTCACTTGGGTTCTTGAATTTTAACAATAGTTCTTAAAAATCTCGAGATTGAATGGAGGATTTGAGGATGAATTGGGAGGATTTTTGGAGTGTTTATGAGAGATTTCGGGCCAGGAATGGCTGAAAAGATGAAGGATTCCCGTCAATATTGATATTGGTTTATTACCCAATTACCCCCAAGTGAAAAGGAAGTTTTTCGAAATGTTTTGAACTAGGACACGACAAGTCCGCGACGCAGACTTGTCGCATACCCCTACTGGTTTGCGAAATTTTGCTGAAAATGTACTTTTTTTGACAAGGACAATTTATAACTTGTAGGTAACAGTTTTCCAACACAATTTTGCCCTGTAAACAAGAATATGAAGTGGATTTGTGAAATTCTGCACGGGTTTTGAGTGTTAGAGCCCATAAGTTAGAACCCGTAAGTCCTTAATTGGTTCAATTTGATAAAGTTTGGGACCAAATGTAAATGTCTTCTTAAGTGTAGTTTTTAAGATTTAAATTGTTAATGGGGTTATGTGTTGTGGCTCTTTTTGATTGGTTCAAGTGGAAGATTTTTTTTATATATATATGTATATATCTTGTGAAAGAGGGAGCTTCCACACTTAGAAAAAAATTGAAAGCTGAAGAAAACCATGGAAGCTCTCGGGTTTGTGTTGGGCGTTAGAGTGATGTATTATAGTCCTTGGAGTATATAGGAAGGCTTGAATATAGTAGATGTGTATTTATATGTATGCTTCCCTGTTTTACTAAATATGTCATAATAGCGTTTTGTGGTGTTTTTTGATATTGTGATGGTATGGGAGAGGGTTTATTGATGTTGTAGGTTGTTGTTGTTATTTTTGTTGATTATTTGAGTCGAGTTGAATTCTCGGGGCGGCGTATTATAAGGGGAGATGCTGCCGAAATTTTTATAAAATTTGGAACCAAAGAGTTAGGATTTAAGACCCGATATGGTTGTTAATCGTGGCGTTATCGTAATTTGTGTAGACGTTGGACATCCGAAAGCATAAATTGGGTTGGTCTTGCGTTGGAGTTAGTTGGAGAAAGAAATCGAGGTATGTAAAGATTTCCTATCCCTTGGCATGAATTAGTTAAGATTAGTCAATGTCATACGTTTGAAAATTTCTTTTCCGTTACAATTTGGGTCTAAATATAAGCTAAGTTCATTCTTTGCCACTCTTATGTTAAATTAATCCATCTTTAATTTTTGAGTCTTTAGAATCCATGAATAATGTTCGTTTGACCGAAAGCGAATGTTATAACCCGTAACTTAGACCCCGAAAGTCCTTAATTGGTTCGATTTAATAAAGTTTGGGACCAAATGTAAAATTTCTTCTAAGTTTGGTCCTTAAGATTAAATTGTAGTGGGGTCACCTATATGTGGTTTGTTATGGTTGGGCCAAATGGTTGATAGTTGTTTGTATATAGATATGCATATATCTTGTACAAGATTATGCTTTCCCCATGCTTAGGAAAAAAATTAAGAGAAGCAACCAAGGTAGCCAAATAGTAACCTCTCAAGTTACTGTAGCAGGGATAAGTAATTTGCGTTTTTTCGAGTTTTCGATTATTTGACCCTTCAAGCTCGGTATATTGAATCCCCTAAGTAGCGTGGAGGCGTTGGTTTGTCGAGAAAACGCGCGATTTAGCGGTTACGAAGAAATTAAGTCTTGGAAGGGCTTTAAAGGTATGTTAACTTTTAGCTTGGTTTGGATTAATTAAAGGTTGTGAATATGTTAGAAATGTGTTAAAGTAAAGGAAAAACACAAAAACCGGATTGTTTGATAGTCGAATTGTGAATCCTGAGTTGGGGTTGAATTGGAGAAATTTCGCATAATTGCTATATATCAGATTTTTGTTATGTAGTTGTGTTTAATTGTCATAAAAGTTATGTTTGTGGGATGAAAGAAGTACTAGAACTATATTTAGACGCTTATACAAAGGATAACTTGAATTGGAATCCTGTTAATGGTATAATATGGTGTTTTGAGCGTCAAGAGTTTGTGTTGAGCGTTGGGGTGATGTAAGATGGTTTTTGAAGTGTGTAGAGGGTATTGAATATGGTAAATATATGTTGAAATGATGGCTTCCCTATTTTTCCATTCTATGCCGAAATCGTGTTTTATGGTATCTTCGCTATTTATAGCATTGGAAGTGTTGTATGATGATTGTAGGTTGTTGTTGTTGTGTTGATTGAGTATTTAAGCCGAGGTAAATTCTCGGGGCAGCATAGTTTAAGGGGAGATGCTGCCAAAATTTTTATAACCTTTAGAACGAACCGTTAACAAGTTAAAGAGGCGAGGTAGATACTAATTGTTGGCATTATCGTAATTTGTATAGATATTGAACGTCTGGAAGTATAAGCTGGGTGAATCTTACGTTGAAGTTAATTCGCAAGCGTAATTAAGGTATGTAAGGTTTTCCGACTTA
>JAPFFP010043517.1:0-13167 GCA_026153255.1 Solanum medicagineum | reverse complement strand
TTAAATTACACAATATTCACAAAAGTTTTCAAATTAACACTTCGCCCCAGTTACTTTAATTACGGGGTCTAACACAAACACGTGCAACACAAATGTACCCCATGCTACATAGTGTAATTACTTTAAGACTTTATGAGTTAAAAAATTAAAACTATTTTCTTATCCCAAATAAAATCATAATTTTTTATAGAAAATAAAAATAGATTGTAATCAAAGGACATCAAATAAAGAAAAATACGCAATTCAGATTGAGTATATCATCTATTATATATCCTTTGAAGTATGTTTCATATTTTTCATCTATACAATTGACTTTCAGGTTCTGGGTAGGTTATAGTTAATTATACACAGTATCTGTCATGTTTGTGACTAGAGAGCTAAGACAGGTACCCTGGGGTAGGATAATTAGCTTTTATATAGGTGGAATCTAACATGCACTATCATCACCGAGAGAAGGTCGTCATAATTTGGCATTAGATCTTAAGGTTTACTGGTCTCAACTATACAGAGCTACTATCTAGTATATCCTACAAATGGGCACGAAGACATCCGTGGCTTATCTCCAGGAGGATACGAGATGTTTAGGAAATTTCCTATGTTATTGGTCTTATAATGCTATATTTTCAATGGTCCTTCGATTTCTAAGAATTTAATTTTGTCCAGTTTTCACATATTTGGCGCATGGAGATAGGGCTGGAGCCAGGTCGGGCGGCACCATCAGTCTCAGATGTGGAGCCCACCAGGTAGATTTAGGTGCCCCAATTCTGTCATAGCAAGAGGCACCAGTTTCCGCAGCTACATTTGCAGTTACACCAGAGATGCAATCGACAATTGGCCAATTCATAGCAACGTTTGGAGCGCTACATGTAACACCTAGGAAATTCCTAAGCTAAGGTTCTAATATACTCTCTTACAAGTATGGGATCACCCCGAGTTACTTTAATCTTGAATATAGGTATTAAAGCCTATTCTATAGTGGGATGATAGATTTAAGATGAATTAAGGTCGCAAAAATCCTTTAACACAAAGTTGAGATGAAATTTTACTTACCGATTGAGATTCAATGTGTAATTCTATGAAATTGGGTGACCAAATACCATCAAGGTTTTAAAGGAAGGTTAACCTGCTTTCCTAAGCATTTTAAGTTTGTTGGATATGCTTTGAGGTCATAAGGTCACCATGCCTATTCTGAATAGATAAGATTGTTCTAAACAAGTGAATTCGTGCAGGTCCAATAAGATAAGAAGAGCTCAAGTGTGCTTTATTGTACCGGTTCTTCCCAATTGAGCTTAGGGAGGAAAAGGTCCAAGATTTTATCAACCCTAGGTCAAGAAATCTTCAAAACATTTTAGTCGGTTATGAGTTCATAGAAGGGTAAAATTCAAATGATCATATCACTCCGCACACAATGAGTTAGGTGACCCTTAATATATCAAATGGTAGATACTTTAGTCATCTTTCTAACAAATCCTATTTTGCCTTAATAGGATTTTAGAGTAATGCTTGCCGAATTAGTAAATTTTGGCAATTCGCCGAATAATTCGGATGTGCAGATTTAGATCGACGAAATGCTCTGAGAACTCTTAAAATCATTCAAAAAGGGTGAACCAAGGTCCTCATTTGGCGTACCATAGGATGGTTCGATGATGGGACCCCTAGATAACCATTTTGGCCGTTGAAACTCATCAAAAAGTCACTGTTTTCAATTTTTATGATTATTTGACATTCCAAAAATGTTTGTTTCGATCTTTTACCCTTAATTAGCTTCCGTATGCCTATAATATAGCCTAACAACCTCTCATCAACCCATAAATCATTGAAAACATTAGATTTCTATGTTCAAAGTTCTCCGAAAGAATAGACTAGTTTTAATGACCTGGCCCAACACTGTGAAGTATTCTCAGCTCTTTGGCGCCCATCATGGATTTGTCCCTTTGGGCTCACCACAAAAGGCGCCTCACGGTATATAGACTAGTCCTTTAGTTATATACCCAGCATCTCTCTTGTGTTTTGTCGATGTGTGACTTCTCATCTCAAGATGGATTGTTATATACAACCCCTCTATAGACTTAGCGTCCTTACTGAGGTTTGCCCCACTGCATCGGATTCACCTAGACTCAGCACTGAGGTTCGCCCTGCCTCACTAAGATTTGCATAAACTCAGTTGAACTTTGAGCCACATCGATAAGGCTGACCCAAAAATGGCTCTGATACCACCTATAGTAACCTGGCCCAACACTATGAAGTACTTTTCGCTCTTGGGCCTAGCCCATTATGAATTTTTCCCTTTGGCCTCGGTGCCTCACAGTATATGGACAAGTCTTTTACTTATATACCCAGCATCTCTCTTGAGTTGTTACACTAGTGTTCTTCATCTTCAAATGCAAACTAAGGGTTTCTTCAAGATTTTTTTCTTTTGCAGGTATGTAAGGCTACTAAAGGATGTATTTTATTCTTCCATGTGCCCCGTTACCTGAATTATTTGAATTTGAAGATTTAGCCTCCACGAAAGTTTTCTTGAGATTTTTCCTCAAATCCTTGAATATTCTCACATGTAATTATATAATTTATAGTTCTCATGAGTCGACTTCTTGATTACATGGATAGAACTAATTACCACATAAACCCTAGTTATATTATCTCTTAAACTTGGTAATAGGATGATTGTGAAAGTATTGATTCTCCATGCATGTTTGTTTGAAGGTTTTCTTATAAACTATATACTCTATTTATTTTTACATGCTTGATGATTATCATGAACTTGATTTTCTAAACAAATATTTTTACATAAACAATGTCATTAATGCTAAATATTATTTTATATAAATTTACATGAATGAACCTAGGGATTGAGTTTAGAGCCTTGACAATATGATTGCGATTGTGATTGTGATTTGTGATGTGAGATGCTACTGAAGATGTTGATACAACTTGATGGTCCCGAGAGTTTTCATAATTGAACTCAAATGATTGGTCTAACTTTATAGTCCTATTAACAATTGTCTAGAACCCTCTTGAAAGATGTGATTAAAAATTGATTGGATGGTTGATAAGCCGAAAGGCTTAATTACGATGGATTGATAAGAGTCCTTATGAGACTCATTGATTGGATGGATTGTTTTATGAGCAGTGAGTCTTGGAAGGAGTATTGAGCACCGAATTGAGTGAGAGTAAGTCCAACTCAAACTCAATAACTACATAGCCAGAGTATGAGAGGATTGAACCGTAAAATCAGATTTTTCCTTATTGTCCAAAAAAAGGACTTGATATTATTGATTGTTGATGCACTGTTGGGATGTCCTTTACCCTAGCAAGATATTAGATGGATATGGCGAGTACGTCGCTTCATTGTATTGTCATCGGCTCATAAGTGATGGTTGTTGGTTAGAGAAACTCACATATAGGTCTTGATAATACTCTGAGTGGATTAGATTAGAAGGTATACGAGTGGTCATTGTCTAAACTGTATTCTTACTTTACACTCTTGGCTAGTTAATTGAGTTTCTGACTCCTTGAGTTGAGCTATTTGAGCTGATGTTATTCTACGTTTACATGTTTCATTTTGCCATTTTACATACTCGTACATTTTATTTACCAACAAATATTTGGACTTGTATCTTTTCATGATGTACAGGTAGGTACTAGCTGTGATCAACAGGCGCCCCATTGAGGACCCATTTGCATTGAGCTGATTGGTGAGTCCTCCCCTGCTTTTAGAAGATATCATGTTTCTAATCTAGCTTTGAGTTTAGACTTTCTTTATTCTATTTTGATGTATCCATGGATATATTATTGGCATCATTTAGTCAGATAATTTTGGTGGCGTCATAGACTAGACTGTCGAGTTGTGATTGGATTACATTTTTGGCTAGTTTCCTTCATACTTGTCTTTACTTAGTTGATTGGTAGATTGTTTTGCCTTTGGCCTTCCATTATCGAATTAGTATTGCTTTTCATTAAGTATTCTTGATCGTTTATGTCTTCCGTCGTTAGATTATGATTGAATAAATGTGTTGAGGCCAAGTGGTTTTCTTCAAGGTTAGCAATAATTTCTGAGTGCGGACAATGGCAAGGGTACCCTCTCGGGGCGTGGCATCTTTTCAAAAGAATTATTGCTTTCATAATCAGAAAAGGTTGTTGACATGCATTGAAAGGTGATAACAAAAGTATTGAAGTGATGCTAGCTTTTTCGTTAATTTTGACTCTATTAATGGAGTTTTATCTTAGTTATTTTTAGGACATCCATAAGGATGCATTTTTAATTGAATGACAAGTGGACCACGTCAACGAGGATGCCGTGTGGAACTTTTGGATGCAAGCTGAGGAGCAATAACCATCACAATGAAGCGATATTTTACGGTTATGCGTTTGGTCAAAATTGTATTTGTCAATTTTCTTGGACTATGATCTCTTTCATCAATCATATCCAAAGTAATGGGCAATTGTTGATACTCAATTTTGGTCTAACATTTTTTGAAAATTCATACCTTTAAGTTTTTCCTTATAGTAGTTTAAAATACATTTTCTGCTATTTTAGAATAATTCATCAACAATTATGCTATTTTCAACATATTTAAATTTTAATTAGTTTAGTTTGAATTTGAATTGATTTTAAGTTTTAATATTCTTATCATAATCTATAAATATAAAATATTAATTAGTTTTATTAAATCATAATTTTGTATTAAATTGTATCTTTTATATATCATTGGTGATATTTTTTCATATTCATTTTAGTTATTTTAGCTAAACCTAATAATACTGTTTTACATAGGTAAAGAATTTTGCATACATAGATATTTAACCACCCCATGATTTTGGGCTCCTATTTTGAGCCCATTAGATTTAACTAAAATCATTTTAGGTTTATCGTTAGAATGATAATATGGTGGTGTGGTGAATAATTTTAGGAGGAATAGTTTCTGAATTAGGAAAATCCTAGTTTTTCTCTTCTTTTTTCCCTCAATCTCATGCTCCACCGGCGAATAATTTCTGAATTAGGAAAATCCTAGTTTTTCTCTTCTTTTTTACCCTCAATCTCATGCTCCACCGGCGAACACTCAATGCCACCCTCATCCCCAACAAATCTCAGGAGCTCCAGCGAACCACCACCATTTGATGCCATTGTTGCTCTAGTAGCTTATAGATTTAACCAAAAGTTTAAAAGTTCGGTAAAGTTTTCAACCACATAGATGATATACTGTTTGTTGAGTTTATTTTGATGCTTCTATGAATATACGTTCATGATTAGCAGTTCCATTTGAGTTAATTGTGTTATCTTTCAAATAGTGTGTGCCACTGTTTTGCTTATTTATTTATAATAATTTTGCTATTCTCTGTACCATTTCTCTAGTCACTTTCAGTTTATGTGTTTGATTCAATTTTTTGCGGACACATTGTCGCTTTGACACTTGGGGAAACTAAACCCCACACAGTTCCTCCTCCCAAAATAGGAGAATCCTTGTCTGTAGAAGAATCAGAAACTTTGAAGCCACCAACATCCAAGAGTGATAGCAACACTCTGAAATATTTTCTTCCATGCCATGGTACATAGGGATAGCCTGCAGATGACACATAAGTTCAAGAATTTAAATGTTGAGTTTATAAAATCAAATATAATGAACATCTAACTAGGCAATTATTTTATGGACTAAGAAACCTCAAACTAATTCCACTTACTGATATAAATTTTAGCATGTCCATTTTATTGGAAGAGAAAACACACTTCGATCATTAATTAACCTAGCCTCTAAAAGAACCCAGGGAAATACAAAAGAATAGTGCTTGATAGAACAAAACCGATATGCTTAGAAAATTAGGAAAGATGTACTTGATCTCCAAAATCACATATGAACAAATTGAACAGATGAGTCCAATTTGATCACCTAGAATAAGCTTGTGGGGCTCCATTTGACACTCACTTTTTCACTCTGCTTCAGCGAAACAGATTGATTTTTAAAGTCAATCTGTGATTCAGAGATGCACACCCAATTCAACAAAGAACCACCAATTTCCTTTTCTAATTCTTCTTTCTCTGGGGGTTGAGGTTCCTAATCCTCAAGCTCGAATACTAAAGGAAGTTCTTCCTTTTATAGGATCCTGTTCCCTTTTTTCCGGTGAAGTGTCCTCAAGTTTTTGTATGGAATCAACAACAAACTTTCGAAATTCAGATTCTTTAAGAATCTTCTTCCGAGCCATTAGAACAGCAACATTCTCTTTAGACGAGGATTTAGACTTCTCATAATCCTAGAAGAGGATTTAGACTTCTAGAATCTTCTTTCCATCAACTTCACAGTCCTCGTTAGTGTTTCATTACTTAGAAGAATAGGGCCTTTGTTGTGCTTTTCACCCTTAAAAGCAACTAGAGAACTACCCAATTGGAGATTCACAAAGAAAGGTCATCCGTGTGAATTCCATCGCTCACCCATTTTTCACACAAACCTTCACAAGTTGTGAATTCTCCTTTGTTATACTCAGGTCAGTCACAACATTGAAACAAGCATCTTGAAACATAGGCATTCCCTGAATCCATGAATCCTCGTCTAAAGAGAATGTTGCTATTTAAAAGACTCGGAAGTAGATTCTTCAACATTGTGAATTTTGGAAGTTTGTTGTTGATTCCATACAAAACATTGATGACACATCTCCTGAGAAAAAAGGAACAGGTTCTCATCAAAGAAACACTTTCTTTAGCATTCAAGTTTGAAGATGAGGAACCTCAACCCCCAGAGAAAGAAGAATGACTATCTCTTTGTTGAATTGGAGATGTGTAACTCGAAATCACAGATTTTCTAAACAGATCCATCTGTTTCACCGAAGCAAAGTGAAAAAGTAAGTTACTGTCAGATGGGGAGACACCAGCCTAATCTGGATGAACAAATTGGATGCATCTACTCTGCTGGTTTACATGTGATTTTTGAGATCTACATCTTCCCTAATTTTGTATGTACACAAGTTTTGTTCTGTCAAGCACTTTTGTTTGTATTTCTCTCATTTCTTTTATAAATAGGTAAATTGATGATCAAAATATGTTTTATCTTTCAGTTAAACAGACATGCTAAAATATTCATCTGTAAATGTAATTAGTTTGAGGTTTCTTAGTCTGTAAATTAATAGCCTGGTAACGTGTTCCTTATGTTTGGTTTTATATACTATACACTTGACATTCATGAACTTATTTGTCTTATGCAGGCTAATAGACCTCAACGAAGGCATATCTCAAAGAGTCACCATCATTCTTGGATGTTCACGGATTCGGAGTTTTTGATTCATCCACAGACCAGGATTCTCTCCTATTTTAGGAGGAGGAATTATGTGGGATTTAGTTTCCCCAAGTGTCAAAGCGACAAGGCTTTAGCTATTTACTCAAGTAGTGGAATGCACTAGCTGTCCACTCTCAGGTTGCATTTGCTTGAAATAGTTTTGAAACAAATGTTTTGCACCTTTGAGCACACATAGAGCTTTTAATTATTCCTTGTCGAAAGTCTGATTGTTGTGAAAAGTTTATTAAAGCCCGTTCCTCTCAGAAGCACTCATCTTGGACTGGAGTTATTGCTTAGATGCTCTCAGCAATCATCCGCTCCGCACTTGGCTACCCAACATCTTTATTGGCACTATAACTAGTATCGTAGAGGTGCATCCTTCTCGGTTCTCTCATAATAGGGAACCGAGAACTTGTTTTCTTCTATTTGATTTTCTTAATGAACTTTTATTGGATATGTTTTTTTTGTTTATTCAAAAATGATTTTATCATTTTAAAATCCTCATTCAATATAGATGGATATATATTCGGTCAATATGTTTCACGTCTTGTCATTTTTCCATTCAATTTGGGTGGATAATTTTTGTGTTATGTTTGGTAATCCTTTATAATATCCAAATCAGATTTGAGACTTCCTATTTCTCAAATTTGTTAAAAAAAATTAGTTAACTACTTAAATAAATTTTAATGGGTATATAAACCACAAAGATTTCATTATTGTTTCAATAAATTTGTCATAGTTACATATTTCTCAAGTACCAAAATAAATATTTATCAATAAATTCAATACCATATTCACTATTATCCTTTGTGATCAAGTTTTGAATTATGACATTAGGTCATAGTACTGTTTCACACTATTCTTTTAGTACTACTTCCCCTTTCTCAAAATACTTGTGGTCTTGCGAAAAGTATTAACTATGATGGAAGTCAAAAGTAAACTTAACATTTGTTGATAAGTTAGTGTGCTATTATGCTTGTGCATTTGACTCAAGTGCATATTTAAGGATTTAAGGATGTCTCTGTTTCAAGAAGCTTGTGTCAACATTGCAACCGTCCTAAATATACCGAAGGAGAATTTACAACTTGTGAAGTGGGTGCGTAAAATGGGTGTGCACTTGCTTTTGAGGGTGAAAAACATAACAAAGGCCGGACTCTTCTAAGTGATGATGACTAGTCTGATGAGCTCTGTGAAGTTGACAGAAAACAGAGTTTAATTAACCTATGAATGATCATATTAAAGAAGGTGTGAGTTGTGAAAGGAAAAGAATAATGGCAGAGCCTTTTGGAGGCGTGGAAGTTCAGTCCAAGAACTTGTGAGGAAATATATGATAATTTGAAGGAGGAGACTGATCCTGATGATGATTAAACTGTTAATTTATATGATATATGCTAGACTATAAATATCTGTTCTATTAAGATTCATACCATGGGTGCATCTCAATTTCTATTGAACATGTACTTGATTGTTTGAGTACATCACTATTTCAACATGATTTTTTTTACTTATCTAGATTCTTTGAATCCGTATTATATATTTGTAGTAATTATTTTCTAATATTTATCCAAGTGGATATTTTTATCAAGTAGTTAAAGCTTTATAGAAGTAGACACATGTTTCAGATACGAGGTGTATATGAACGTCATAATTTGAGAAATTAGTGAATGACAATTTCTTATACTATAGAGTCTTTTAATGAAGGACAAAAAGATCAACTAACTTTTTAAGGACTTTCATGCTTTTATATAGTACTAGTTCTCAAACACGTGCCACACATGTGTATCCCATGCTACATAGCATAAATACTTTAAGAGATAAAAAATTTAAACAAATTTTTTAGCCCAATAAAGATACATATTTTTATAGAAAATAAAGATAGATGCTAATCAAAAGACATCAAATAAAAAAAATTGCAGAATTCAACTCAAGTATATCATCTATTTTATGTCCTTTGTAGTATATTTCATATTATTCATCGAATAAAATAAAAATGGTAAAAGTACTATATTTTATTTTTAGTATTTCCAATTTTATTACTCTACTATTTAATCTATAGAATAAGTAACAAATGTGCAATGCACGTTCCTAAAGACCAGTTTTGTAAGTATATAAGTTTTGTTCTGTCAGGCAATTTTCTTTTGTATTTCGCCAATTTAAGTTCGTGGAAGTTTTTTCTATGGGTTTGCCATCCTTATATTTGATTTTATATAATCAACTTTGGTCTGCAATTTATATCTAGTTCATGTTTCATTTGCAGGTTAATAGACCTCAATAAAGTCATGGAGGAAAATACACCAAAGAGTAGCCATCACTGTAAATAAAAGACGACCTACTCAACAACTTATATTTGTCATAGCGTAAACCACTTATTCTCAAGTACCCTAGCTAATCCACCATAGAGGACAACGCTAGACAAAATATTCCCCCTCCTCCCCCCCACCCCCACCCCTCTTTTTCTCAACCCACTAGAGCATCTTTTCTTCAGTTGATGTAATAGAGATAGGAAGATTTGGAATTGGTCTATTAGATTTCAACTTCAAAGGAGGTTTGGACTAAGATGACATTAATCAGCCCTACTAATTAGGGTGTATTATTTATGATAAATGAAGTGTTTATAATTTATTTATGCTAGTCCTAAGACTAGAATTTGCCCTAACTTTGTGATGTGGAATGGATATACCCCTCACAGAATAACGGTGCATACATAACCTGTCATCAAACAAATGGTTCATGTGTTGCATGTTCATTAACAAATCTAGTTTACAAAATTTTAAAAATATAAATCTAAATTTATTTTCTTAAATTCAAAAATTTTACGCGACTTTAATTACCTCACCCATTTGTTTTAATTCTTCCACACCTAACCCAAATGGAGAATAACCCAATCATGTATTTTTATGATCACAATAAAATATATAAGAAATTTATTTATCATTCTAGAAAATACTTTTCATAGAAAACTTGTTACATCCTTACAAACACATCCTATCTTGTAATTCATGTGTCATTTTTTGTATTACCAATGTAATGACTTCATCAGATAGTATATTTTAAAATATAAATTAACTATTAAAATAATTTGAGGTTAAAGGTTCAGTATTTACGATATGAGTTTAGAGTCTTCATTTTTTTTATTTTACTTGGGACTTTCCTAGATTTTATGCTATTCTCAAATTCAACTTAAGAATATGCTTTTTTGATGGAACAGTAATTTATAAAATAAATGGATGCCTTCGGCATCCAATGGTCGTGGATTGACCGTAGAACCCTATACATTAAGTGGAACACATTAGTTGTCCACTTTCATGTTCCATTTCATTGAAATAGTTTCATGTTTTGCGCCTTTGAGTGTGCACAGAACCTTTATTTACACCTTGCCAAAAATTTGATTATTACGAATAGTTTATTAAAGCTAGTTCCTCTTTAGGAGCATTCATCTTTGAGTGGATTTACTACTTATATGCTTTCAGTAGTTATCTGCTCCGCACTTGGGTACCCAATGAATACCGCGTGGGCATGTTAGCTGGTGTGTAGATGCCTCCGTCCTTATCCTCTTATACTAGGAAAAGGTCCTCTCAATGCTCTATTGGGTTGTAATGACTCTCTGGGTCATTTTCGCATTTATGTGATATTTGTGCTAATTTGAGCTTATGTATAGTAAGCTCAGAACTTCTATGACATACTGGGGTTGTTCGAATGGTTATGGGTTGAATGGGTTGTGAATTGGTTGAGTTTGCTAGTTAACGAGAAGTTACAACTATTAAAATAAATTTTTTGATAAAACCCTAGCAAACGGCCTCGGAATAGGATTTTGACGGTTCCATCAGTTCTGAAATGATCAATTTTAGGCTAGGAGGGTAGTTGGTCTAAGGGTGGAGGTTCCTAATATGTATTTGAGCCAAAATTTGCAAAATAAGCTAAATCAAAAGTTAAAAAGTGTGTTTCTACAAAAACCTAGCTAAACACGCTCGAATGGAAATCTGATGGCATGGTCAGCTCTGGAACATCAAACATAGTCAAAAATGACCCTTTGTTGGTTAAAGGAGGCTTCCATTTGCGTTTTCAGCCACTCAATTCTTTAAGATAAATTTAGCTGGAAAGACGTGGGACCCTCAATTTTCCCTAGGGTGCTTCAGAGGGAATTCAGACCGCACCGTTAGATCCAATACATTGAAATCCATGTGTGTGCACTATTTTCTTTTTACATAAAATGGACATCGAACGACCCAAGAATTTCCCGAGGAAGTTTTTGCAATTGCTGGTGCAGCACGAGACAATTAAGCATTCGCATTCGTGGAGGGTAAGGCGCGATTGCTAAAGGCGCAGCTGGGAAAAGCTCCCACATTTTCAAAGTCATACTTGCATTTATGGAGAAGGGGAAGTCTCCAAAGCTCGACATTCGCGGAGGCTACAAGGGTGGCCTATATATAGGTGCTTCAGCTTTTGCAAACATCAACAAAACCAAACTTCTCCAAGTCATAACTTTTCTGATACAACTCTTTTTACGATGATTCCAAAACCTACGTGACTTGGATTTTTGCAAGAAACATTGTAGTGGTGTTGGATTCGAATTTCACTAGATATTTTAAGGTAAAAACACTGTTTTAACTAATTATGTTCTCAAAATATGTGAAAACTTAACATTTCAATATCTTAGTCAATTCTTGACGAAATCAAGTAAAATGTGAATCTAAGTTGTTCTACTCATCGAGGGGAGTATCGTGATATACTCAGATCCTGATAAATTAAGTTGTTTTCATGTTTTCCTCATAAAGAATGTAACTTCATGTTTTAGCCATTTCTTGGCCTTCCAGGTTTCGTTTTGGGCTATATTTTTTCCTGTAGACTCGAGGTGACATGGGAATCATTTTATGAGAGTTTGTTTGGGATTTCATGCATGGGCCATAATTTTCCCTATTTTAGGTACTATTAAAATAATTTCACCAGTTTTCAAGATTTTACAACCAATATGACTATGGTAACCTTATGAATTGTATTTTGACAGTTGAATAGCGTAGGGAAGTGATTAAGAGTAGAAAAGCTTGTCTAGAGTGATTTAGGATGCGAGACATCGACTTCCCAGTAGGCTAGATTTTCCCTAAACCTTAGATTAAGTTTGATATATGCACATTAAGTAGATATGGTGTGGTTTTATCCCTATGTTTGTAGCATGTTAGTTGTAGTTCAGTATTGAATGGTATTATGGACTACAAGGAGGCGTAGTAAGGGTTATATATGGGGTGATTCCATAGGGCAGGTACATATTCTGGCATAACTCTGGTCTATGTGAGTATATTGCTTGATGCTACTGAGATATGATATTTATGAGGTTCTTTGTGGATTTTTGTCATGCTGTGACGTGGTTATGGTGTAGATACTTGTGATAGAGCTAGAGTTGCTCATGTCTTACTCTCATTACATATGGTTGGCTAGACTATGGCGTATTTGGCCCTGTTAGGTCTGGTTTTACACTAGTTGGTGACACATACACATATATATAATCTTGTATACTATTATTTGGTTGCTATGTGCTGGTTTCACCATAACTGAGGATGGGGTTATCTATCTTTATCTGAGTGAGCTAATGGTTATCTGAGGTTGGAGGGGTAGGATTCTTGTCTTGAGGAGTAGTATGACTTCGAAGATTTGGATCCAAATAGTCTAGGGAATGGGCTGACTATTCCTATGCTCCGAGACCTAGATGATGCAGTTTCCAATGGCCATCTCCGAGTATCTGAGGCCTGGGTGACGCGCCCTAGGATTTGTTGTAACACCCCACACCTCATAATATTGGTACAACCCAAAGGAAACAAGACAAAAAAAAAAAGAAAAAGGACAAGTGACGCTAAATTTCGAAAGTGCTTGAATCTTGTGTTAATGGACTATACGTGTGTCTAGCGCTTAA
>JAPFFP010043516.1:0-13171 GCA_026153255.1 Solanum medicagineum | reverse complement strand
TTTGTTAGGCGGCAGGACCGCAACGGAGACCTCGTCGGCCCGCTTTCATGATTTCTATGGTTATGTATACTCGATATTTCTGTTTCTGGGAGCTGCTGTCTTTTCGATGCAGGTGGTTTAGTTAATAAAACAAAGGAAACTCTGCCGAAATTTCTGCAAATTTCCAGATCAGGTAAATGGGATGTTCATGTATATGCATGGGTAGGTGTCCCTATCGGGCACTAGTCACATCCCTCGGTGGGGCTGTGACACCTATTTCTAAGCATTTGGATATAACACCTATCTTTAGTTGCATTGCATCCTTCAATACTTAGCACATTCAAATGTACTAACACATACTCTTATCTCTATGATATCACCATGTAGGAATTGGAGCCCAAGTTGATCATCCTCCTTCTCCATGTGGCTAGTTCAGTACTACTCAAGCTAGTTGGTGAGTCCTCCACTTCGGGGACCTTAGTCTATGTTTCTCTTATCATGTATTGAGATGCTCTTCTTTACTTCTAATTTGACTATGAGGGTGATCCCGGTTGCTTTGTCTTGGCACCCGCTCTTATTTAAGTATTAGAAGTCTTTGTTTGACATGTTATGTGTCTATGATATGAGCTTTGACTCCTTGTCTCTTGATTATGATGTTATGCAAGCTTTCCCCTTAGCCCCTTCGCTCCTATTCTTATTCTTTATGTCTTTTATATGCTTCCGCGATCAATCATGTGTAATGACAGGTTAAGATGCTTGTTTGGGGTCCCTTTGGGTTCCGTATTCATCGTGTCACGTCTAGGCCCTAAGCTTGGGTCATGACAAATTTCGTATCAGAGCACTAGGTTTATAGATCCTCGGAGTCCAAAAGACTGCATCGATTAGAATCCTATTCATGGTTGTGAAGCACACAATGACTATGAATAGGAGGCTGTAAGACGTTTTAGGAAATGTTTCCCTTCCTCATGTTCTAAGTAGTGCTATAGAGTTGTAGTGTGTTTTCCCCCTAACGATTGTTCTTTGCTAGATCATGCCAAACAATCGAGGAAGAAGGGCCCAAACACCCGAGGAGCAACCTACCCATGGTGAGCTTCAGGACGCTCTCACTATGCTTGCTAAGTTGTGGCCAACCAAGTAAATCAAGGGGCCCAAGCCCCTCTGGCTACTACCCTGGGAGGTAGGGTAAGGGACTTCATATGGATGAACCCTCCGGTGCTCTTTGGGTCAAAGGTGGATAAAGATTCATAAGATTCTGCTGATGAGGTCTACAAGATTTTGAATCTCATGGGTGTTGGGCCGAATGAAAAGGCAGAGATGGCGGTGTACCAACTCAAAGGAGCAGCGCAAATATGGTATGATCAATGGAAGGGTGAGAAGGGAATTGGTAATATTGTGCTTTGGAGAATTTCAAATTAGCTTTCCTTAATTGGTTTTTCCATCTTGAGCTTAGGGAAGCTAAGATGGTAGAGTTTATGAACTTGAAAGAAGTTGCCATGAGTGTGAGGCAGCATTCCCTAAAAAATTTAATCAACTTTTAAAGTATACTCCTCATTTGGTAGCCGATCCTGGATCTAGGATGAATAAGTTCGTGATGGGGGTCTCCGACTTGGTAAGTAAAGAATACCAGTCCACTATGGTAATTAGTGACATCGACTTGTCTCGGTTGATGACCTACGCCAAGAAAATGGAGCAGGAGAAATTGAGGAAGAGAAGGGGGCATGAGGCCAAGAGGGCCCGATTTGAGGATAATTCCAAAAGGGTGCTATCTTTCGTCAAGGCGAAGGGACTTCTCATGCTACTAATAGGGGGTTTTACAATGACTTCCATAGGCCTCAATGTGTTGGTGGGGTGGCTCCTACTGATGTGTGACCCAAATGTGGAAGGAGCCATGGAGGCCCATGTTTGAAAGGTTCTAATGCATGCTTTGAATGTGGGGTACATGGTCACAAGAAGGCACATTGTCCAAGGATCCGTGGCAAAGGCTGGGGTACAAATGTTGTCCCATTGGGTAGAGGTGGTCCTCAAGGTGGTGCCCTAAGGCACAACCGATTTTATGCACTACATGGGAGGCAAGGGGTTGGTGAGGTTCCCGATGTTGTTATCGGTATGTTGAAAATCTATGACTTTGATGTATATGCTTTGATTGATCCGGGTGACACTATTTCCTTTGTTACCCCTTTTGTTGCTAAAAAGTTCCATGTTGATCCTGAGTTGTTGCATAAGTCATATGAAGTGTCTACTCGTATTAGTGCCTCTATTGTTGCTAGGAAAGTTTACAGAAGTGTCCTATTTGCATTTTGCATAAGTTGATGCCTTGTGATCTTGTTGAATTAGACATGGTAGATTTTTATGTCATTCTTGGGATGGATATGTTGCACGCCTACTATGCGTCTGTGATTGTAGAACCCGTAGGGTCAAGTTCTACTTCCCTAATAAACCCGTCCTTGAGTGGGAAAGTCAAGATGTGGTGGTCAAGGGTAGATTCATTTCATGCATTAAAGCCCGTAAGTTGATCTCTAAGGGGTGTCTTTATCATCTTATCAGGGTTTGAGATGTGGAGTCTAAAGCCCCTTACGTAGAGTTGATTCCAGTTGTAAATGAGTTCCTTGATGTCTTCCCAAATGACCTTCCTAGTATTCCTCCCAAAAGGGAAATAGATTTCAATGTAGACCTCCTCACCTATACTCAACCCATTTCTATTCCCCCTTACCATATGGCCTCGGTGGAGTTGAAGGAGTTAAAGAAACAATTGAAAGATTTATTGGAAAAGGGATTCATTAGACCTAGCCAACACCTTAGGGTGCTCCAATGTTGTTTGTGAAAAAGAAAAATGGGTCACTTAGAATGTGCATTAACTGTGGACAACTCAATAGAGTCACCATCAAGAATGGGTATCCTCTTCAAAGGATTGCTGACTTGTTTGACCAATTGCAAGGGGCTAGCTTCTTCTCTAAGATTGATCTTCGGTTGTTATGAGGGAAAGGGAATGTGATATTCCCAAGACAACCTTCAAGAGTAGATATGGCCATTATGAGTTTGTTGTGATGTCATTTGGGTTGACTAATGCAACGTCCATCTTCATGGTCCTAATGAATAGGGTCTTCAAACCTTACCTTGATTCCTTTGTTGTGGTCTTCATTGATGATATTTTGATCTATTCACATAGTATGGAGGAGCATATTGGGCATTTGACAGTTGAGTTGCAAAGGTTGAGGGAGGAGAAATTGTATGTCAAATATGACAAGTGTGAATTTTGGTTGAAGGAGGTTGCATTCTTAGGTCATGTGGTGTCGGGGGATGGTATTAAAATTGATCCTAAGAAAACTAATGTGATTAGAAATTAGCCTAAACCTTTGACCCCTTCGAATACTAGGAGCTTCTTGGGCCTACAGAGTTATTATAGAAGGTTTGTGAATAGGTTCTCCTCTATAACTTCCCCTATGACAAAATTAACTCAAAAGCAGGTTGAGTTTGTGCGGGCCAATGAGTGAGAGACGAGCTTCCAAACATTGAAAAACAAGCTTGTGTCTGCTCCGATACTGTCACTACTGGATGGGCTTGACGGATTTATGGTGTATTGTGATGCTTCCCGAGTTTGTTTGGACTATGTGTTGATGCAAAATGGTAAGGTCATAGCTTATGGTTCTAGACAACTCAAAGGTACATGAAAGGAACTACCATAACCATGATCTAGAGTTAGCTATTGTTGTGTTTGCATTTAAGATTTGGTATTACTACTTGTATGGGGTGCATGTTGATGTGTTCACTGATCAAAAGAGCCTCCAATATGACTCCACTCAAAAAGATCTCAATTTGAGGCAAAGAAGGTGGCTAGAAATCCTTAAGGACTATGATATGAGTGTGCATTACCATCCGGGTATGGCAAATCTGGTAGTGGATGATTTGAGTAGGGTGTCTATGGGTAGCCTAGCCTATGTTGGTGCTGGTGATAAGGAGATGGCTAGGGAGGTGCATCAATTGGCTAGATTAGGGGTTAGGTTGGAAGAGGTTGGTGATGATGGTGTTGTTGTTATTGATGGGTCTAAATCTTCATTAATCGATGAGGTGATAGAAAATTAAGATCTTGAGTCCTCCTTGCTTGAATTGAAGGCCTTAGTGAAAGAGGGCAATGTAGAAGTTTTCTCCCAAGGGGGAGATGGGGCTCTTAGGTACCAAGGTAGGTTTTGTGTACCGTGTGTTGACGGTTTCAGGGAGAAAATCCTTGATGAGGCCCATAATTCTTCTTATTCTATCCACCCCGGTTCCACCAAAATGTATAGAGATTTGAGAGATGTGTATTGGTGGCAAGGCATGAAGAGGGACATTTGCCAAATTCGTTTCCGGTTGCCATAGTTGTCAATAAGTCAAAGTCGAACATCAAAGGCCGGGTGGCCTAACACAAGACATAGAGATTCCTACTTGGAAGTAGGAGGTGAGTAATATGGATTTTTGTGGTTGGGTTGCCCATGACTAGGAAGGGTTTTGACTCCACATGGGTTGTGATTGATAGGATGACACCCATTTTGTACCATTTAAGACTACATATGGGGCTGAAGAGAATGCAAGGTTGTACATCCATGAGTTAGTGAGGTTGAATAGGGTTCCTTTTTCCATCATATCAGATCATTGTGCGCAATTCACTTCACACTTTTGGAGGTCTTTTCAAAGGGGTCTTGGTACAAAAGTGCACCTTAGTACCGCCTTTCACCCCCAAATGGATAGCCAAGCCGAAAGGACCATTCAAACCCTTGAAGATAAGCTTAAGGCATATGTAGTGGTGTTGAGGGGTAGTTAGGATGACCATTTTCCTTTGATTGTATTTGCCTACAACAATAGCTACCACCCTAGCATCGGTATGGGTCCTTTTGAGGCTCTTTATGGGAGACATTGTAGATCACCGGTTGGTTGGTTTGAGGTTGGAGAGGTGGGTTTATTGTGACTGGATCATGTTATGAAGGCTCTTGAGAAGGTGATGATGATTAGGAAAAGGTTGAAAGCAGCCCAAAATCGTCAAAAATCTTTTGCCGATGTGAGGAGAAGAGGCCTTGAATTCAAAGTGGGTGATTGGGTCTATTTGAAAGTTTCTCAAATGAAAGGTGTGGTCCGTTTTAGTAAAAAGGGGAAATTGAGTCCCAGAGATGGTGGTCCTTATGAGGTGATAAAGAGGGTTGGTAAGGTAGCTTATGAGTTAATGTTGCCTAGTGATATGAATTCGGTTCATCCGGTGTTCCATGTCTCTATGTTGAGAAAATGTGTTGGTGATCCTAATGCTATTGTGCCTCTGGATGTTGTTCAGGATAACATGACTTATGAGGAGGTTCCGGTTCAGATTCTGGGTAGGCAAGTGAAGATATTGAGGAACAAGGAGGTGGCATCCGTTAAGGTCCTTTAGAGGAACCAACGAATCGAAAGTGCTACTTAGGAGGCCGAAGTGGACGTCCAAAAGCGATATCCTTATCTTTTCCACTCCACTCAAGCCTAAGTTACCAATTCTAAGACTCCTATGTGATTTCAAGTCTAGTATTTCATCCCCTGTGTCATTCATATGCATTCATGTGTAAGTTGGCAAGTTTATGATGATTTTACACTTATGTTGAGATTTTGAAAATTGTGTCTTAAATGTAATGCTGCTTTCTTATTGGGCCTGATTTGTTTATGATCATCCTTATCTTGTACATCTCTTTTACACTAAAGTATGAATGTTCCCAAGGGGGAGGTACTGAAACGCCCCAAAAAGTGCCCGAAAATGTGCCTCGGATTGCCTAAAATTTTAAATTCCATATATATCAAAATCCATATGTGATATCGAAAATCTGACTTCATATTCTTGTTCAGGGGGTCAAAATTAGGTGGAGAAGGGTCTAACCACGATTTAAGAGCGAAAGATTAGCAATTGTAATTTTTCAAAGTGCGATTTCCAGTAAGCTTTGTATGCCGCTTCCACAACGCGCACCAGTATATTTTTGTGAATACTTTTTCAACTTCGTCCAAGAATTCTATGTCTTGGACCTAAGTGTTCCCAAATATATTTTAACCTATACTTAGCCATATTTCATCCTCATATCACCCCAAAACATTTCCTAATACTAACTCAGACACTTAGCCATATTTTCACTCCTAAATTCAAGTCCCAAACCCTCATCTGGAACTAAGGTTTTCCTTCAAGGTTCTTCTTCAAGCATCAAGTATCCATATCTAATATTCACCAAGTTCATCTCCAAGCTAAGGTATGTGGGTTTCTTTCATGGGTTCCTTTCATCCATGATACCCAAGCCTCCTTTTACTCAAATTGCATGATTGAAGCTTATTATGAAATTCACTGGTCACTATATTAAGGCTATGATGACTGTTTTGCTATGTTTTGAGCTATAAATCTTTGATATATTGTAAGATTTAAGGAGCGATTTTGATGTTGTTGCAAGGTGTTGATTGATAGTTTTACAATTGATTTTCTTGCATGATTTATCTCTATATTCCATGGTTTTGTACTAGCATTACACACCCTGTAAGTGTTTGATAAAATGTCCATATGTAGTTTCTTAATGAGTCGAAGGCCCAAAGCATGAGATATGATATGATTAACTATATGATGATGAAATGAGCTTATATATATATATATATGATATACTCTATATAAAGTGTTGCATTAGACCATGCCTGATTCTGGGGGATAAGAGCCCGGGTAACCGAGGTGGGGGTTTGTACTCATCAACCATGTGAGGGGTTTTTACTTCGCCACCATGGTGATAAGGTGTGATTATTATCAACCATGTGAGGCGTTTGTACCTCTCCATCGAGATGATGGGGTGAAACCATTATCAACCAACCAAGGGGTTTGTACCTTGAAAAGCTAGCTTGTTTTCTTCTACACATATGATATCCTGTGTGATCATGAGCGACTTAGGCATGTTTTACTTATGTATTGATCATACATGTCATGTTGTTACATTATGCCTATTGCCTATTTCTATGCATTTTGATTATAACGCCTATCTTTTGTTGCATTGCATCCTACATACTTAGTACATTCAAATGTACTAATGCATACTCTTGCCTACATGATATCACCATGTAGGAACCAGAACCCAAGTTGATCATCCTCCTCGTCCATGTGGCTAGTTCGATACTACTCAAGCTAGTTGGTGAGTCCTCCACTTCGGGGACCTTAGTCTATATTTATCTTATCATTTATTGAGACGCTCTTCTTTATTGACTCCTTGTCTCTTGTTTATGATGTTATGCAAGCTTTCCTACATGGTGTGTAATGACAAGTTAAGAGGCTTGTTTGGGGTCCCTTCGTGTTCCCTGTTCATCGTGTCATGTCTAGGCCCTAGGCTTAGGTCCGATAGAATCCTGCATGCCCCAAGAAACTCCTTGCACCTTTTACTGAGAGGGGTGGTGGGAACTTCTCGATCACCTCAACTTTGACTTTGTCAACCTCAATTCCTTTGCTAGATATCCTGTGCTCCAACACAATGCTCTCTTTCACCATGAAATGATATGTTTCCCAATTTAGCACAAGATGACTCACCTCGCATGTTTACAAAATAGCATGTAGGTGTTTCAAGCAATCCTCAAATGGGTTTCCAACCACACTAAATTCATCCATGAAGACTTCAATAATGTCTTCCACCATATCTGAGAAAATGGACATCATGTATCTCTGGAATGTTGCTGGTGTGTTACACAACTCGAATGGTGTCCTCTTGAATGTAAAGGTGCCATAGGGGCATGTAAATGTCATCTTCTCTTAATCCTTTGGAGCAATGGTGATCTGATTATAACCTGAATGCCCATCAAGAAAGCAATACCACCTCTTTCCAGCTAGTCGATCCGACATCTGATCCATGAATGGCATAGAAAAGTGATCCTTCTCTGTCGAAGCATTGAGCTTTCTGTAATCCATTCATACCCTCCATCTTCTAATTGGACATATTATAATCAACTCATTGTTGGAAGAAGGTACCAATGTAATATCTCCTTTATTTGGAATGTACTGCACTAGACTCACCCATTCACTGTCAGCGATCGGGTAGATTAATCCTGCATCCAACCATTTGATGATCAAATTACGCACAACTTCTTGCATAGGGGGGTTGAGGCACCTTTGCTGCTCAATGCTCATCTTTAGTACTTGACTAGTTGGAGTTTGTGTGTACATGCTCCAGGAGGGATTCCAATAATGTCTAAAATTTTCCATCTGGATGGCCTCCATGAATTGTTTAAGCACCATCACAAGAGCGCTCACTTGCTCCTTATTCAAGTATGTTGTAACTTTGACTAGCAAGGTGTTGTTGGGTCCCAAAAATGCATGCCTCAAATGTTCTAGAAGAGCCTTCAATTATAACACTGGTGGGCCTTCTATGGAGGATGTTGCGGGTGGTGACTCCTGATTCTGGAAATCTAGCTCGAGCTTATTTTGGTGCCTAGGATCGTACAACACCCCTAGAGCATTCACTGTCTCCTAATAGTCTACAATACCATTTCTGTCAAAGTTCGTTAGCACTGCCTCCGACGTGTCAACCCCTAATCTTACTTTAAATAGTACTTCTGGTTCACCATCATCAACAACCTCGATAACAAAAACCACTCTAACATCATTATCTTTACTTGCTTGCTGACAAGCGTTCAACACGACCTCATCTTTCCCAAATCTGAACTTAAATTGGCCCTTCTGCATTTCAACAAAGGTGTGTCTAGTGGCTAAGAAGGGCCTTCCCAAGATAATAGGAACTTCAAAGTCGACTTCAAAATCAAGGATCAAAAATTTTGCAAGGAATACGAACTTCTCAAATTTGACCAGCACATGATTTAGCATCCCCACAAGCTTCTTCACAGTGCGATCCGCCATCAATAACCGCATGGTAGTTAGAGTAGGGGTTCCTAATCCAAGCTTCTTATAGACCACTTGGGGCATCAGATTTATGCTGGCATTTAGATCGCATAGTGCCCTTGCGGACTCCACATCTCCTATGGTGTAGGTATGGTGAAAGCACTCGGATCTTCTCTCTTCTGAACGAAGGACCTTGTGGATAACATTGCAATATTGAATCTCTTGAGACAGTTCCTAACTCATAGTGTGCTTTTTAGTGACAAAGTCCTCCATGTAAGCATGGAGAGAAAGTGCTTAAACTTACCTTTCTCCTCCCTCTTTTTGATTCTCTGAGGGAAAGGGAGAGAAGGCCTAGGAATGGGCTTTAACCCCGGCATGCGTCAGCAGCTTCACTCACCCCATCCTTACAATGATCATCTCCTTCATTTGCATACTTTGCTGCAATCGTCTCCTCCCAAACATCTTCTTCACCAACCGGCATGGGAGGATCAATGGCGCTCCTGCCACCCCGAGTAGTAACCACCATACACTGCCCTTTATTTTTTGGATTTCCACTATGTTGCTAGGTAATGTACCCCTCTGATGCTGATTATGTTAAGTCAACACATGACCAAACTGTTGTTCCAACTATTTGATAGCCATAGAGTAACACTCTATTTTTTGTTAATACTTGGAATCTCCGATTTTCATGCCCCTTAGAGTCTCATACTGTATCTCAGCCTTCTTCAATAGGAAATCAAACATCTTCTCAATTCTGGAACTGCTTGCACCTGCATCGCGGTTGTATGGTAGCACATAAGGACCATTTCTGAAGCCTTCTCTGTAGCCCCAATCCGCATTAGGACCCCTGTTCCTATCATAATAACCTCTGTGGTTGTCCATGTAAGCTCCATCTCTACCAAAGTTTTGACCTTGGTTTCCTTGACCTTGGCGCTAATAGAGCTGATTAGACCCTTGGACATTGGTCTAGAAATCCCCTATCTGATCAGCAACAAAACATGTGTCCTCATCATCGTATGCTCCTCAAACATGGATGCACGTGGAGTTTGATGAACCACTACATTTACTCTCTATTGGCTCTACTTCATCATCACCTCCATACGTATGCGAATCAGAGCAAGTTGTTGCATAGTATCTTCATTAATTTTGGCTTGCTCTGGACCCATGCTGACTCACATGAACACTCTATGGATGCTCTATCTCACTGCCCCCTTGCAAGATTTGTCTTGACTACTCTTTCCATTCGCTCTACTATCCTTACAAATGGTTGATCTAAAAATATGCCCTCCATGATAGTGTCTGCACAGGCCTGACCGTTCTCATCAAGGCCACGATAAAAGTTCTACACCAAGGCATCATCAACTATGTTATGGTCTGGGAAGCTCCTCTGACATTTGGTGAATCACTCCCAAGTAGTGCTTTTCGAATCACCAAGAAGCTACTCAAAGTTGTTGATTTGGTCCTTCAACTTGAGCTTCTTTGATCTATGGAAGTACCTCTCAAGAAAGGCCTTCTGCAAGTCTGCCCAACTGGTGATTGAACTCTTCGGGAGCTGAGATAGCCACACCATAACACTGCTCGTAAGACACAATGGGAAGACATGAAGTGCCACAACATCCATAGACCGATTTTGTTTTCCCATCACACTCTTACAAACACGTTCCACATTGTGTAGGTGGCTATGAGGATCCTCCATTTTGGGGACGATGTTATAATCTCATACTATGTTCTAAGACTATCTTTCTTTTATGTATATGTTGACTATGAGGGTGGGCCCGGTAGTTTGTCTTGACCCGCGCTAAGTATCTAAGTTTTATAGGTGTCGTTCGACATGTTTTGTATTATTCTTTGAGCTTTGACTCTCTCTTGACTCTTGATGTTTATGATACAGAAGATGTCCCTTAGCCCTGCTTATCCCCATTTACTACTTCTTGTTCTATTTTATTGCTTCCGTGACCAAGGATTTATAATGGTACATTAAGAGGCTTTCTTGGTATCCCTTCGGGTTCCCCATGCGCCATGTCACGTCTAAGCCCTAGGCTTGGGTTGTGACAAACTTTGTATCAGAGCACTAGGTTGTTAGATCCTCGGAGTCCGACACACTGCATCGATTAATCTCTTACTCATAGTTATGGTGATACCTGAGGGACAGCCAGCTCATGGTGAGCTCCGGGATGCTCTCACTTTTCTTGCACAAGTTGTGGCTAATCAAGCAAATCAAGGGGCCCAAGCCCCTCATGCTCCTACACCGGCATCTCAGGTTAGAGACTACATGAGGATGAATCCCCTAGAATTCTATGGGACAAAGGTGGATGAGGACCCTCAAGACTTCATTGATGAGGCCTACAAGGTTTTGGATATTATGATTGTTAGATCGGAAGAGAAGATAGAGTTGGAGGCTTACCAACTCAAGGGGGTGGCACAAATATGGTTTAATAAATGGAAGGAGGAGAAGGGGGTCAATAATGTGGTGCTTTGGGAGGAGTTCAAGGCAGCTTTTCTTAATTTGTTCTTCCCTCTTGGGTTTAGGTAATCCAAATTGGTGGGGTTTATGAATTTGAGAGAAGGATCTTTGAGTGTGAGGGAGTATGCCCTCAAGTTCAATCAACTCTCTAAACATGCTCCCCACTTGGTGGCCGACCCAAGGTCTAAAATGAACAAGTTTATGATGAGTGTTTTCGATTTGATGAGTGAAGAATGTTTGTCCACTTTGTTGATTAGTGACATGGATTTGTCATAGTTGATGACCTCTGCCGAGAAAATGGAGGAGGAGGAGTTGAGGAAGAGGAGGGGTCATGATGCCAAGAGGGCCCGTTTTGATGGTAAGTTCCATAGTCAAAAGGGTGGCTGGTTCCATCAAGGCCAAGGGTCTTCTCCTACATTTAATAAGAGGGTTGCCAATCAATTTCCAAGGGCCAAAGGTGTTGGGATGTGGTTCCTAATGGTGGGTGTCCAAAATGTTGTAGGGGTCATAGTGATCCGTGCTTGAGGGATATTAATGCGTGTTATGGTTGTGGGGAAGTTGGGCATAAGGTGAGAGATTTCCCCCGAAATCGCTACAAGGTTAAGAAGTTTCGTCCACAAGGTGCTAATGACGTTCCTTTGGGGAGGATTGGCGGACAAGATGGTGTCCCATGGCATGATCGGTTTTATGCTTTACATGGGAGGCAAGGAGTTGATGAGGTGCCCGACGTTGTTACTGGTATGTTAAAAGTCATTGATTTTGTTGTGTATGCTTTTCCGAGTGCTACTCTTTCTTTTGTTACCCCCTTTGTTGCCAAAAAATTTCATGTTGAGCCAAAATTGTTGTGTGAGTCATACAAGGTGTCTACTATTATTGGTACATCTATTGTTGCTAGAAAGGTCTATAGAAATTTTCCCATTTGCATCTTGGATAAAACATTGCCTTGTGATCTTGTTAAGTTGGATATGGTTGATTTTGATATCATTCTTGGGATGGATTGGTTGCATGCATATTATGCCTCTATTGATTGTAGTACCTGTAGGGTCAAATTTCAATACTAAATGAAACTGTTCTTGAGTTGGAGATTCATGATGTGGTGGTCAAGGGTAGTTCATCTTTTGCATTAAAGCCTGTAAGTTGATCTCTAAGGGGTGTATTTATATTGTGAGGGTTAGGGATATGGAATCCAAAGTCTCTTCTATAGAGTCAGTTTGCAGTTGTAAATGAGTTCCTTGATGTCTTTCCAAATGACCTTCCCAGTGTTCGTTCTGAAAGGGAAATAGATTTTGGTATAGACCTCCTCCCCGATACTCAACCCATTTGCATTCCCCCCTTAACGCATAGCCCCCGGTAGTGTTAAAGGAGTTGAAGGAGCAATTGAGGGATTTATTGGAGAAGGGTTTCATTAGGCCTAGCCAACCACTTTAGGGTATACTGGTGTTGTTTTTGAAGAAGAAGGATGGGTCTCTTAGATGTGTATTTACTACCGACAACTTAACAGGTCACCATCAAGAATAGGTATCCTCTTCCAAGGATTGATTATTTTTTTGGACCAACTGTAAAGGGCTTTCCACTTCTCTAAGATTGATCTTCGATCCGGGTATCATCAAGTGAAGGTGAGGAAGTGTCCCATTCCGAAGTCCGCCTTTCGGACAAGGTATGGGCATTATGAGTTTGTTCTGATGTCCTTTGGGTTGACGATTGCACCTGCTATCTTCATAGATCTTATGACTAAGGTCTTCAAACCCTACCTTGATTCATTTGTTGTGGTCTTCATTGAAGATATTTTGATCTATTCTCATAGTGAGGAGAAACATGTAGGTCATTTGAGGGTAGTGCTACAAAAATTGAGCTAAGAAAAATTGTATGATAAGTATGA
This sequence comes from Solanum medicagineum, assembly GCA_026153255.1. Taxonomy (NCBI): domain Eukaryota; kingdom Viridiplantae; phylum Streptophyta; class Magnoliopsida; order Solanales; family Solanaceae; genus Solanum; species Solanum medicagineum. The sequence continues at coordinate 16 of JAPFFP010043516.1, read as the reverse complement.
GAAGTGTGAGTTTTGG
>JAPFFP010043515.1:0-13172 GCA_026153255.1 Solanum medicagineum | reverse complement strand
GGGGGGTGGGGTGGGGGGCGTAGTTATATATGGTGGCATTTTCTTTAATTTATTATCTAGATAAAGGGCTTATCTTGATGGAGCAAATTGATGGAATGTGACAAAATTGTGAGAACATGCTAAAGAGAAGGTGCAAATTTTGTCAAGATCCTTTTAAAAAAAAGAATAATTTCGCTAATTTATAATATGGAATTGATATTGAAGTAAAAATAGACCAAAGGATTCATTTGAGTGTTGTTTATTTTCTTTAGATATTCTGTACCTAAAATTTACTGATTTGATATATTTGAATTCACGTCAATAGGTACATTAGAACTCCTCGAGTCCCAGTTGAGGAGTTCTACACTGAAACTTAGATCTCCGACTAAGAGCGAAATAATGCTAACAACAATAGATTTCCTGTTTCAAAATACAAGAGGACTTATCTTCACCATTATGCCCTCTAAAGTGATAAATTGAATCTGATCAAAAAAATTTATATTCACTTGTTGCATATTAAGAACGAAGAAATTTTGACTATTCAATTATAACATTTAATAGTGATACCATTGTCTTGAGTCACATAGACATGGAACATGAGTGTGGACTATACAATTCAATGGTCCCCCCAATGCCCCACCCCCTCCCCCCACAAATCCTAAGTGTAACCCTCCTCTAAATCCTCAACCTCCCATGCAACTTTTTCAATTTGTGAAATTGAAAAGACATCAAAAGTGAGTAACAGGAACTTTTATTGGAGAGATGAACTTTAATGTACGGGAAGCTTTCTTCGACCTAAATAATGATGGTTGTTTAGTTGTTCTTGACAAAGCTCAAGCCGAACTTAGAAGAAGTGGCAAGGTTGAACATTGGAAGTGGACTTGGCATAAAAAATTACAAAAAAGCTAGTGTAATAATAAGCTCCCATTTGATCATAAATTTTAAAATTATAACTTGAAAATTTAATTTGATTGAAGTTTTAAGTTTTGAAATTGTTTTTGAACATGTATTTTATTTGGAAAAGATTTGAAATTTTGTGAGTGGAGTAAAGTTTCTTCCAAAAATTATTCTGAGTCAGAGAACAATTTTTAGGATCTTAAAAACATTTGAAGAACAAATTTTACAAAGCTAATCAAATTTTATGATTGAATAAAAATTTAAAAATAACTTTTTAAAAAAACTGATCCAAAATCTAGTGTCAAACGCTAGCTAATGATACTTAAAAAAAAAATTGAGATCCTTCCATTTTAAATAAGATAACATAATATATTTGAAAATATATACTGCTTTGTATGTTGAAAAGAGATCTAAAAGGAGAAATGAAGAATTTTAAAGGAAGAAGAGAAAACACAAGGAAATCGTTTTACCAAGTGTTTGCTCAAAAAGTGTTGAAAAATAGTACACAGCGGAAGCATTCCCAGGATCTTATAGCTTACATTAATAATAGATAAGAATCACAAATACGAATTATATACAAAGTATACCGAAAATTAATTCAAGAAATACCTCTTGAAGCGTGTGCAGATATCTTGAAGCAAACGAGACTCCAATCCACGGTCTTCTACAGTGATCCCAGATTAATGAGCGAACTCTTTCAATACTTGGGTGAGCAAGTATTGTATAGAATATTAATTCTTTTTTCTCTTTCTTTCTCTAGTCGATTTTCTAGATTAGGAGAACCCCTATTTATAGATTACCTTTCCAAATCCAAAAAGAAGAAGGAAAATCCCTTTCTTGAAATACAGGAAACCTTCTTTATTTAGAATTAGGATTCCGAGTTCCAGTTAAATATGGGCACTATAGGGACGACAAAATTTATTACTGAGGCTTCGTATTATGGAAATAATTCTTTTTAATCTGAATTATTCTTATCATAATAAATTACAAATTATTCCACTAAAACTTCGTAGTTGCACTCTATTTATATTTCGAAATTCCCCATTAAACATTTATGTAATTCGCTATGTTAAGACAACAAATACTAATCAATAAATTAAATTACTGACGAATTTAATTTGATGATTAATTTCCTTTAAAGCAATACTTAACTTATTTCATGCGCCAGATTCATAAATCTATCGACTGGGTTTGCACATGAAAACTTATAAGCTTCTCATTAAAGGTGTATCCTCAATCTCTATATTGAGACATGGATTCCATCAGCTAACTATATATTTCACCAATATATGTTATTATCATCCAACTTACCAGGCATATTGACCCATCTCAGAATCTTACATTTTAATAAATCAAAATGATAAGTAATATATACAGCTCATAATTGTTATATCAGGATTAAGAATATAAGTACATTTAGTAGTTTAGAGAACATGTTTTTCTCCGTCAGTCCAAAACATCTATCTCTACTTGGTCCCATTCAATACATGCAAAATGTACTAGTACGAGAAGTTAGAACTATACCATTATCATAATCAAGATAAATTACATATAATCTCGTGCTACAATCTTCTCGATGGTTTGTCCAAATTTCCATCTAGATTGTGAACTATAATTTTAACTTATAAGAATCGATGATTTGATCTTCTAAGTATAAGCTCAAACTCTATACACCAAATCATATACTGTATAAGTTAACATATATGACAAATTGATCCGTTTACATATTTATTGAATTGAATAAATAAATAAACAATTGTTTAATAAATAATATTATATCTAAACGCATGGTTAATAGTATATGCTAACAATCTCCCACTTAAACTCATAACCATGCACCCACAACTTTAACACCCATTCCTTCAAAAGACTTTTGTGGTAAAGCTTTTGTGAAAGGGTCTGCCAGGTTGTTCTCTGATGCAATCTTTGAAACCACCACATCTCCTCTTTGCACTAATCTTTGAAACCACCACATCTCCTCTTTGCACTATGTCTCAAATCAAATGATATTTACGCTCAATGTGTTTTTCTTTCTTATGACTTCGTGGTTCTTTTCAATTTACAACCGCACCACTATTATCACAAAATATTGTGAGTGAAAATTTCATTGCAGGAACTACACCCAAGTCTTTTAGAAAGTTTCTGAGCCATACTGCCTCCTTAGCTGCCTCAGAGGCTGCTACATATTCGGCTTTTATGGTGGAATTAGAAACACAGGTTTGCTTAATGCTCCTCCAAATAACAACTCCACCTCCCAAAGTAAACACATTTCTTGAGGTCGACTTTCTAGAATCCTTATCATATTGGAAATCTTAGTTTGTATACCCTATGGGCACCAACTCATTCGAATGATAGACCAACATATAATCCCTAGTCCTCTTCAAATAGTTGATTATATGCTTAACTGTCGTCCTGTGTTCTCGCCCAAAGTTAGACTGAAATCTGCTAACCATTCCTACAGCAAAACAGATGTCAGGTCTAGTGCACAACATCGCATACATGAGGCTTCCTACAGCTGATGCATAAGGAACTACCTTCATGCTTTCTATTTCCTCATATGTCTTAGGATATTGATCCTTAGATAAAGAAATTCCATGTTTGAAGGGAAAAAAATCCTTTCTTGGACTCATACATGCTGAACCTGGTGAGAATTACATCAATATGAAGAGCTTGAGATAGGCCTAACATCCTTTTCTTGCAATCACGTAGAACCTTGATCCCAAGGATGTGAGCAGCTTTTCCCAAATCTTTCATATCAAAATTAGTAGACAACTAATCCTTAACTGAATTCATCATGCTCACATTGTTACCTATGAGCAAGATGTTATCTACATATAATATCAGAAACATCACTTTGTCCCCATTCCACTTTTTACACACAAGACTCATCAAGACATTGCTCAAAACCAAAGGTCTTGACCGCATTGTCAAAACAAGTATTTCATGCCTTGGAAGCTTGCTTTAATCCATAAATGAACCTTTTAAGCTTGTACAACATGTGTTCTTTTCCTTTTTCTATGAAACCATCTGGTTGTCGCATAAAGATGCTCTCATCGAGACTTCCATTAAGGAAAGCTGTCTTGACGTCCATCTGCCAAATCTCATAATCATAATGAGCAACAATAGCTAAGAGAATTCTAATAGACTTAAGCATGACTACTGGCAAAAAAGTTTCTTCATAATCGATCCCTTCTTTCTGAATAAACCCTTTTGCATCCAGTCTAGCTTTGTAAGTTTGTACTTTTCCGTCTACTCCTCTCTTCTTCTTAAAGATCCACTTACATCCAATGGGTTTGACTCCATCTGTAGGTAGTTCTACAAGATCCCAGACTTTATTGAAGTACATGGACTCCATTTCTGATTTCATAGCAATGATCCATTTTTCTGCATCTTTATCTTATAGTGCTTCGTTGTAATTCAAGGGTTCGATATTCAACTCTTCAGGGATTCTGTCAAAAGACTCTCCCAAGAGTGCATATCGAAGTGGTTTTCTTATCACTCTCCCACTACAACTAGCCACTACATATGCAGGGGCAGATGTAGAGAGAGTTGCATTATTATGATCTTGTGGTTGAACCACATCATTTGTAGGATCTTGAGTATCTATGTTATCCTCAGCACCTTGCGGTGTGGAGATATCAACAACTTCTTCCTCTAATTCAATTTGCTCAGTGCTACTCCCGCTACCTTGTTGTAATGAATTTTTCTGGAATTTGTACTTGAGGAATTATATGTCTATTAACATCACTCCCACTACTAGAATGTAATGGTATGTTAAATCTAACATCTGGGGTTTGAATTTGGCTTTCATTATATTCAGTAGATTGATTTGTTATCTCTTTGCTTAATTCCCGTAAAACTAATTTACTTCTGGGAATATGGTTTGTTAGAAAATTCCTTTCAAGAAGCTTAGCATTTGTACTTATTTTAACTTTCTTTTCTTTAGTATTTAAACAGACCACCTTTTGTTCCTATAGGGTACCTAATAAAAACACATAGTTCTGTTCTAGGTTCCAATTTTTCTGTCTTCCCTGTCAACACATTTGCTGGACATCCCCAAATCCGAATGTGTTTCAAACTAGGTTTATGCTTAGTCCACAATTCAATGGGTGTCATAAGTATAGACTTAGAAGGAGCTGAGTTTAGAATATAATTTGTAGTTTCTAATGCATATCCCAAAAACGAATAAGGCAAATCAGAGTAACTCATCATAGATCTAACAATTTCTAAAAGAGTTCTGTTTCTTCTTTCTGCTACACCATTTTGGTATGGCGTTCTGGGTACAGATATTTGAGATGTAATTCCTTGTTCTGATATGTAACTAGTGAACTCATGGGAAAGATATTTGCCACCATGATCAGATCACAGTGACTTGATATATTTTCCATGTCGCTTCTCCGTTTCTGCATTAAATTCTTTGAATTTCTCAAAGTATTCAGACTTATGGCATAGCAAATAGATATATCCATATTTTGAGTACTCACCAATGAAAGTCACGAAATACTCATATCCACCTCTCGCTTATATGCTCATTGGGCCACACAAATCAGAATGAATTAACTCTAATTTATCATTAGCTCTATTTTTTTTTTAGGGGAAAGGTCTCTTAGTCATTTTTTCCTTCTAAACAAAATTCACATATTGGTAGTGCCTCCACTTTTAATCAACCTAAAGGTCCATCTCGAACCAACCTTAAAATCCTATCTAGATTTATATGACATAGATGCAAGTGCCATAAATAAGTCTCATTAAATTCAGAAGAACGCTTTCTTTTACTTGAAATGTTGACATTATTCAGTTCTATAGTTTGTTGCAGTTCTGGAGAGACATTAATAATATAAAGACCATCATTTAATGAACCTGTAGAGATAAAATGTCTATTATAACTAATAACACAATAAAATATCTATTACAACTAATAACACAACCGTTATCAGAAAAATTAACATCATAACCATCTCTCAAAACTTTAGAAACTAAAATCAAATTTCTTCTAATAGCAGGTGCATATAATGCGTCTTTTAAAATTAAAACTCTATCGCTACCAAACGAAATGCTAAGATTTCCTAATGTTAAAGCTGAAGCGTTGAGCCATTTGCATGAAAAACACTAAGTTCACCTTTAATCAGCTTGCGTGTTTCTTGAAACCCCTGTAAAGTAGTGTGATCAGTGCCTCATGAATCTACACACCATGAAGTGGTAGAAACAACTGCTAAACATGTTTCAACGACAAGTGAAAGTGAGTCACCTGAATTCTTCTTCTTGGCTAAGAGAACTGGACACTGCGCCTTCCAATGACCTGGCATCTTGCAATGAAAACACTTGCCCTTAGGCTTTATCACGCATCCAATTGAAGGTGCAACTGCCTTAACTTTTTGAGCCTTTTCTTCTTCTGTTCACCTTTCGGTTTAGAAGTAGAACCTTTCTCAACGTGTAGTGCCATAGAGGGTACCTGTTTTCTGAAAATCGTCTCTACCGCCTGCAACTTATTCAACAATTGCGCCAAAGATAAACTCATCTTACTCATATTATAGTTTAGGTGAAATTGTTGAAAACTGTCAGGCAGAGATTGCAATATCATCTCAACTTAAGATTCATTATCGATTTCAGCCCCAAGGACCCCTAGTTCATTCAGAAGACTAGCATCTTCAGAATATAGTCTCTAACAGGAGTACCTTCAACCATCTTAGTGTTCATGAGGTCTCTAATGGCATTCTGCTTAGTTGCGCGATTCTAATCCCCAAACATTTGTTTGAATCTCAAAAGCAGAGGCCATAGCTTGATTTTGATGTTGCAATACATTTGACATTGAAGCCAGAATGTAATATCGCGCCTTCTCATCAGCCTTTTGCCATCTTTGATAGGCAAGCTTTTCCTCATCACTAGACTCTTCATCAGGTTTTAATGGGCACTCTTCATAGAGTACAAATTTTTACTCTTCAACAATTAAAACAATGTCAAGATTTCTTCTCCAGTCAACACAATTAGGACCCTCAAGTTTATTTTGACTCAAAATAGTGGCAATGGGGTTAAAAGAAGACATGTTGAATCTGAGATTGAAAAGTTACAATAGATCAATATACAGTCATATAAACATTGAATAATCAAATTCAAACTCATCACACTTATATATATTTATGCATCTTGAATAGCCAATCGTTGGGATTGGAGAACTACTCATACAATACACATATGTAATGACTGATTATTCACTCCATAAACTTGTATAGACCTAACACAGTTGGAGAGTTTACTATTAGTTTAAGTCAAGTGGAAATCCCTAGTTACATTGATTCAATCATATATTACTCAATTTAGAAGAGTTAATACAGATTATCAAACTAGCAATTAAATATGTAATGACTTGTATTAAATTCATCCGTTAGGAAGGAAGGTCTAAGCCAGCACATAAATTTAATACTTCATTACTATTTATTTTTTGATAATTATAGAGAAGGAAGTGAAAATCACAAGCCATAGTTACTTTGATCCAATCATATATTACTCAGTTTCGAAGAGTTAATACAGATTATCAAACTAGCGATTAAATATGCAATGACTTGTATTAAATTCATTTGTTAGGGAGGAAGGTCTAAGCCTGCACATAAATTTAATACTTCATTACTATTTAATCTTGGTAATTACAGGGAACAATTCTTTCTTATTACCATAAATTTCTGTGCAATATATATATATATATATATAAAATCAGAAAACAGATTGAACACCCAGAAAACCATCAACTTGCGAATTGGTTATAGTCTATGAAACTCTCAAAATTGCACTTTCTGACCAAATCGAAAAACAATTAATTTTGCTGGAAAAAAATTCTCAACTAATGTTGCCAATTAATCCTTATAATATACATATGAAACAAGAATAATAACAAAATTTTAGAATTAATTTTCGAAGAAAAACAATGTACACGTGAAACAAGCTACGTCAACAATTTGTGCTAATTGTTTTCAAGAAACACAGATTAATGGTTCAATATGTTAGCATGTAAACCAAAAGCAATTCCTTTAAAAATGTTTTCAATCAAGTTAGTGCCAGCATCATCTTAAACAATTTCTTTTAAATTGTTTTCAACAATTAGTGCCCCTTTCTTGAAAAAAATAATTATCATAATTGGGTCACTCTTAAAGTACACGGAAAGCGAGACTAGTGAACCGCCACCATTAATCAACATTGAAAAATCTTTTCGCCCACTTGTGATAAAAAAAACTCAGTACGACACATATACAGTTGCACATACATATTTGTATTTAATCTATAAAGATGCAAGCAAGGTTCCTAATACCAATTGTTGGAAAATAGTACACAATAGAAGCATTCCCGGGATCTTATAGCTTACATGAATAATAGATAAATATTACAAACACGCATTACACACAAAGTATACAGAAAATTAATTCAAGAAATACCTCTTGAAGCGTGTGCAGATATCTTGAATCAAATGAGACTCCAATCCACGGTCTTCTACAGTGATCCCAGATTAACGACCGAACTCTCTCAATACTTGGGTAGGCAAGTATTTAGAGAATATTAATTCTTATTTCTCTTTCTTTCTCAAGTTGATTTTCTAGGTTAGGAGAACCCCTATTTATAGAGTACCTTTCCAAATCCAAAAAGAAGAAGGAAAACCCCTTTTCTTGAAATACAAGAAACCTTCTTTAATTAGAATTAGGATTCCGAGTTCCAGTTAAATATGGGCACTATAGAGACCACAGAATTTATTACTGAGGCTTCATATTATGGAAATACTTCTTTTTAATCTGAATTATTATTACCATAATAAATTACAAATTATTCCACTAAAAATTTGTAATCGCACTCCTCTATTTATATTTCGAAATTCCTCATTAAATACTTATGTAATTCCCCATGTTAAGACTATAGATACTAATCAATAAATTAAATTACTGACGAATTTAATTTGATGATTAATTTCCTTTAAAGCAATACTTCACTTATTTCATGCGCCAGATTCATAAATCTACCGGTCGGGTTTACACATGAAAACTTATAAGCTTCTCATTAAAGGTGTATCCTCAATCTCTATATTGAGACATGGATTCCATCAGCTAACTAATTATTTCACCAATATATATTATTATCATCCAACTTACCAGACATTGACCCATCTCGGAATCTCACATTTTAATAAATCAAAATGATAAGTAATATATACAGCTCATAATCGTTATATCTGGATTAAGAATATAAGTACATTTAGTAGTTTAGAGAACATGTTTTTATCAGTCAGTCCAAAAAATCTATCTCTACTTGGTCCCGTTTAATACATACAAAATGTACTAGCACGAGAAGTTAGAACTATACTATTCTCATAATCAAGATAGATTACATATAATCTAGTACTACAATCTTCCCGATGGTTTGTCCAAATTTCCATCTAGATTGTGAACTATAATTTTAACTTATAAGAATCGATGATTTGATCTTCTGTGTATAAGCTCAAACTCTATACACCAAATCATCTACTATATAAGTTAAGGACACATATATGACAAATTGATCTATTTAATGTAACACTTTATTGAATTGAATAAATAAATAAATAAATAATTTTTCAATAAATAATACTATATCTAAAGACATGGTGAATAGTATATCCTAATAAGTAGTACGAAAACAATGTTTTCAATTGGTATATGAGAATTTTTTAACGAATTGCAAGAAGTTGTCTGGATACATGACTGAATTATATTATTTAACTATGGAGACTGTTATCAAGTGAGGGCAGTTGTCAATAGAATAAAGAGTAATGCATCTTCAAGTATATTTTTATGCATTTAAGCTAAACATTTATAGATTCAGAAATTACAAATCAATCATCTCAATTAACAACATTCATATCTATAAGATAGAACTATTAAATTGATTTTTTTAAATTAATACGAATAACAATATTTTATAGATACTAGCTACTTGATTAAATTTAAATCAATCAAATTCGATCTAGGTTGATCCTTCTAAGAATTATCCATCTAACAAAGGATTAGAGGCTATTCGATGAGCAACTTTCTCTGCTAGCCTTTTCTTTCATCAATTCTTGTATTTGTTTGTGATTTTCTTTATCACAAACATCATATCGTTGAGATCACGAGGGTCCATATCAATGGGGATATCTACTTCTCCTTTCAGCGCATGCACCTTATATGTTATCTCCTTGAACCTGTTCTTCTCCCTTAAAATCTGAAGTTTCTAAGCCGTTTCCAAAAGTAATTCTTTTAGTATCTTCTGGTCTGAGGCTTTTCATTTGATACCCATTTAATTTGTCAGGGCTAAAAAGGAGAAGGATAGATGTATTTGTTTAGATGCGGCGGTGATTAATGACTTTGTTGGTGTTGTGCTTTTTTTCCCTTAGGATTAACTTCTATTTATAGCGAAAATTTTAGATTTTGTAAATTTTGTAATAACTTGAATTAGAAATTCGTAAATGTCATAACTAAATTATTTTGGGATATAATTAAAGTAGAATAGATTTGATTCCATGTTAGATATAGTATATAAAGACAGCGGGAATGAGGCAAGACATTTTACGCTTATACGAGACGACGAAGCGTAAATCTTGAAACACATATTGGATCATATGTAGGAGTGTCAAATGGGCGGGTTGGGTTGAAATTGAGAATGTTAAAATGGGTACAAATAGAGATTGAGTTGGGTTATGACCCACCCAAATTTACTTTGGGCTCAAATGCACTAAAATTTGGGTTGGGGCTTGACCCACCCATTTTGACCCGCTTAATCACAATAATTTTAACATATTATTATTACTTTTTATAACCACAATTTGAATTTAAATTCAAAATAAAAAGTTACAAAAAGATAGAGAAATCATAGAAAATATAAAATAAATTGAAAACATACATTATATCAATGCAAGTAAAGGTTCTCTCAAAATGGGTTAAGACTTGAATGAGTTGAGATTGAGCCCAATTCAAATTATTTTGAGCCCAACCCATAAAATATTGGGTAGGTTGGGTGAGTTACCTATATTTGGGCTTATTTTGACCCCCTTGAGATCATATGTACAGTGGATCTATGGGGCATAAATTTTAGGAAAAATTATAAAAATACTCAACTTATGTTTACATAATTTCATATAATTTCGACTCTTTCAAAAAATTATAAAAATCTCTTAAATGATACAAAACAGCAACACCTACTAACACAAATTATAATCCCTACTTCTCCATGTATCATAGTAAAATTCCGTAATGTTCCTACCTTTTCGATATGTATCACTGGTTTCGTTTTTTGTATAAAAAGAAGGAATTTTTGGTAATTTTGAAAAAAGTTGGTATTAGTTTAAATTAACTTCAAAAAGTATGAGATTTGTGTAAGTTAAATTTTATACACATTCCAATTTATACTTTTATTACTAAAAAAATTAAAGGGTAAATTTTCAATAATTTTGCAAATATACTCAAATAAATCACAATAATATAGAAAAAATTATTATAATTATTTTGAGAAATGTAACAAAAAAATGATAATAGCCAAGACAAAAGTGTTGTCACGCCCCGAGCCTACAACTGGACATGACCGGCACTTGAAAACAATTATTAGTCTAAAGCAAACCCTTAGCTTGGCGGACTCACTCAATTCAAGGATTCAACATGTATGTAGAAGCTTTATAAGGTGAACATTTTTAAAATATTTAATAGAACTTAAATTGTAGTATGAAACAATATATAATTCGTGTGATTGGATCCATGTTGGACCGATTCGTTCTTTATCCTGGCAAAGTATTGCATGGTTGTGGCAACATCAACGAAATAATTATACGATCACTGGTTCATATGTGATTATATTGTTATCGAATAAGTGAAACTCTCGATATGACATGATAGTATCTTAATTGGCTTGGATGTGAATGGTCTCTGTCTAAACTATATTTTTACTTGACTTATGGCATTCTAATTGAGTTTCGTATCTTGTTGAGTTGCGTATCTACGATTGTGTTCTTTCCCTTCCAGCTATTTTACATTTGTACATTTCACGTACTGACGTCCATTTGGGTCAGTATCATTTAATGATGCAGGGACATGTACTAGAGATCGTCAACAAGTGCTCTGTTGAAGATCTATTCCAAATATCAACTGATTGGTGAGTGCTTACTAGAGATTGTCAACAAGTGCTCCGTTGAAGATCTATTCCCAATATCAATTGATTGGTGAGTGCTCCCTACTTTAGGAGGATGCTCATTATTTAGTTCATCTAGCTTCTAGAGTCAGGTTCTAGATTTGCTTATATTCTATTTAAGGTAGCCATGGACCTATCATTGGCACTGCTTAGTCAGATGGATAGAGGCTTCATAGACTAGATTTTCGAGTTGTGATTGGATATTATTTTTGGCTAGTTTTTTTTATACTAGTCTTATTTAGTTGATTGATATTGGTTGCCCTTTGATTATTTATTGGGCTATCGCTTTCTATTAAGTCATTCTTGATTGTTGAAGTCTTTCGCTGTTAGATTGTGATTGAATGAATATGATGAGGGCCAAGTAGTTCACTTGGAGACTAGCAATAGTCTCTGAGTGCCGGCCACACTAAGGCTACTCTCCCGGGGGATACACTTTTCTTCTTTCTCCTTAACCTCCAATCTCTGAATGATGTACGTGAAAAAGAATTGAGCATGTATTACTATTATTGAGGTGAATACGACATCAAAATTGACGGGGTTTTGATTTAGAAGGTGTAGAGAAAAGACAAAAATGTCCTTACTAAAATCTAAAAATTGGGTATTGTGATGGATGTCAACAACTTTTATTTCAGTTTATTTTTCAATGTAACACATAAAACGGCTTCATTGAGTGTATCCCCAAAATGACCTACACCAATATTTTATGAACAAAATGGTCATCAACACATATAACACATGTATTGAGTGCGTTTTGTGAATAAAGGGATCATCAACACATAAAACACATGTACTAAATACGTTTTATAAACAAAAGGGTAAAATGAACTAAGTTGGGGTTGGTCCATGACGCTAACATGTCGCGCACTCTTCTGGCTAAGCAACTTTGCCCCTTAAAATTATCTTTCAAATCTTTAGGTTAAGAATTCTACCAAGACCACTTTTATGCATGTTTTTTTACCCCTTTTGATTTTCTGATCCAATTTTAGCTAGAACAACTTGGGTTGTTACAAGTGTTGAAATGAAATCATCATCATCATCATCATACCTAGTAAAATCCCACAAGTGGGGTCTGGGGAGGGTATAATGTACGCAGACCTTCCCACTACCTCATAGAGGTAGAGAGG